>CM075669.1:124672500-124887500 GCA_037962975.1 Clitoria ternatea
AATCTTGGGTTATTCTACAAACGAACAGACTCTTTCTCTTTTTCTAGATTTTGTAATGCAGACTTTGCCGAAGATAGAGTTGATAGAAAAAGTACAAGTGGGGGATGTCACTTCTTGGGAAGAAACTTAGTTTCATGATGTAGTAAAACGCAAAACACCATTGCACTATCAACTACTGAAGCAGAATATATGTTTGCAACTGGTTGTTGCTTTCAACTTCTTTCGATCAAATATTAACTTGAAGATTATTCAATCAAAGAAGGAGAAATCCCAGTATTTTGTGATAATACAAGTGCAATAAACCTCTCCAAGAATCCTATTTAGTAATCCAAAGCAAACAACATTGAAGTAAAATATCACTTTATTCGTGACTATATCCAAAATGGGACCTTGGATCTAAAATTCATGGACACAGATCATCAATGGGCAGACATCTTCACTAAGCCTCTGGTAGACGCCAAGTTTAATTTTATTAAGCATAATTTAAATTTAAAAATTGTTGTCTAAATAGTCTACTTCATGTATCAGTCTGATATAACTTGCATTGTTTGAGTTTACACTTTGAGAGACATACTTTATTAAATAATTTTTAGTTTTTACTTTTTAAAACGTGGTAGTAGTTATCATATTTTAGTGTAACCACTCTCTAAATATGTTTTCTCTCTTTATTTTGTGTAGCAAAATTTTCTCCTCACTTTTACTCTTTCCCACTATTTTTCATCATATTTTTCTCTTCCCTCTTTAACTTCTCTTTCGAAAAACTTCTTTACTCTTTTGAAAACCTCTTCTCTTCTCACCTAAGAAATGGCATTCAAGGCATCTGACATTGTTGAGTCCTCAGTCTTTAACCTTAGGCAGCACAAATAAGAAGGGCACGATATCTCTGAGAATCTTAATGACATTGGATGGACATAATTCTATCTCGACCAAACTCCATATTCTCCATCAATGGTTCTCAGTTTCTGGAATTCGGTCTCGATGAACAAGTCAAAGTTTCTTGTTCTTGGTTGTCTTCAAGGGAAGTCCATAGAAATTTCTACAGACCTCATTGCTATTGTTACTAGATGTCTGAATGTAGGGGAGGTGTACGATGAACTCTTTGCGTTCAATGTCATGTCTTTGCTAGAGATAAATGAAATGTTGTATGGTACTCAGCATCTGGTTAAGTTCGCTTCTGGGTCTCTTCTCCCAAAGGCCAAAATGTTGCACCTGGTGATGAAACAAATCTTTTGCCCTCGAAAAAGTGCAAAAGATACTGTCAACAAGCCTGATCATTTTTACATGTACCATATGCTTACCAAAGAGAAGGTTAGCTTGCCCAACATCATCATGACGTATTTTATTTCCTCTATAGGAAAGAAGCAGAACAAGATTCCTTACCGTGCTGTTCTCATCAAAGTCTTTACACTTGAGAATATACAACTTCTCTCAGTGATAAATTTGGTTACCCCTTCCATCATGGTCAGTAAGTTACCTACTTTCTCTCCTTAATATGATCCACCTCCAAGTACTACTTTGGCCCTCCCAAAGAAGAAAAAGTCTGTACCCTCCTAGAAAAGAAAGTCTACTCTATCCCCAAATACTCATTCTACTAAAAAGATAAGGAAATTGGTTCTTGAAGAGTCTGATGCTCCCTCAAACCAGTCAGACTCACCACTTGCATAGGCACCCTCCTCGTCTCAGATTACAAGCACAACATCACCTAAGGGTTCCCCAAACTTAAATGATCATCTTCCCATTAGAAAACTACAACAGCATTCTGCCGAAAAGAAGTCTGGCCCTGTAAAGCCTCACAGACTTAATCACCTCTGTTTTGACCCTCTTTTAAGTCTCATTTAAAGCCACTTTCTGGTGATGAAGTGTTGGCGTATCTACTTCTATAAACTCTGATCACAAGTCAAAAAACTCATCACGACATCTCTGAAAGCAACCTCTCGCTCAATCAAGGATAAATTCATAAAAGGTTTTATGCATGGAAATACATGAGAAACTATTCTTGTGAAAATACTAAAATATGATTCAGACCTCTCTCAAGCCTGAAATCAACTTAAGGTCTGATCTCAAGAAGCCTATGGCAAAATACCTTCAAAGGATTTCTATCGTCTATATCTTCTTTCAAGATGTAATAGTGGATATCTCTTTCAAGACACTATAAATATCAAGGTAGTTTGAACATCTAGGCAAGACAAGAAATCTGAGAAGAAAGCTCTTCAAGTTATCATTCAATTTCAGTTCACCCTCTTAAAAAAAAGGACAAAGGCCCTTGTTACTCTCTATCTTTGCTTCTAGCAGACTCAGGTCTTGTGTCAAAGATAATTAGTGTTCGATCTTAAAATTTATCTATCATTTGTGCTCGAAGTTCTGAAAATATTTTCATTCTTGCTATTTGTATAAGTCTGATAGGTTACCAGGACTAGTTTTTATGTTGGGAAACACTCTGGACTGAAGAGGCTTTCGAAAGAATACTTGGGTTTAGCCAGGAGTGGCTTGTTGAAAGAATACTTGGGTTAAGCTAAAAGTGGCTTATTGAAAGAATACTTGTAGCACAGGTCTGGTGTTGATATTGTAAGGAGATTTTGCAATAGTGGAAATCCTTCAAGTTAGAAGGGACTGGACGTAGCTTGTGTTGGAAGTGAACCAATATAAACTCTGTGTGTTTATCTTTCCCTTTCACTTCTTGTTTGATTACTTGTAAATTTTATTTGATTCAAAGTTTTGGTGAAAAAAAGTCTAAGACTTATTCAACCCCCTATTAAGTCAGACTCTGAACCATCAATAGGAATAACATGCAGATAGGTAATTAAAAAAAAGTAAAATGAAAAATGTCTCATGTTCTTTTACGTCATTTTCTTTTTCATGCAAAACTCATATGGGGATATTATGTCTCACTAAAATCTGGTGTGTAACAAATCCCTAGTCAAACCACACTTTTTATAAAAAAAATTAATTATTTACTATCATCATTATAATTATTATTATTTAGTATTATTATTAGTAGTATTAACACATAATTAAAAAATCACTAAACAACAATAAATACATATTGTGTTTAAATAAAATAATATATAATTAAAATAATAAAACAAGAAATCAATATCCATGGTAAAAGTGGTCTGCTGTTGTTGAGGTTGGGCCTAATGATGATGATGTTGGTCATGGGGTCTATGAACCATTTTTGTCCTACTTGAAAATATTTCATAACAGAATAGAAAGGACATGGACAAATGGGGAATTTGATTTTATATGAGAAGAAGGAGGAAGGTGGGGCAGAGGAATAAAGCAAAGAGGAAATGAAAACCTGACCCAAGCCCCTTTTAGGAAAAGTATAGTGGGTTGAGGAAAGAGGGGTGATCTGAAGAGAGGAAAAACACCCCTCACCCTTATAAAAAGAGGTCTTAAAAAAGAAGAAGAAGAAGAAGAAGAAGAAGAAGAATAAGAAGACAAAGAAAAAGAAGAAAAAGAATAAGAAAAAGAAGAAGAAAGAGACTTAAAAATTGGAGAAGGGAGACTCTACTCACGATATTGGGGGGTTCACAATCTTCCGAGACTTGAAAAAAAAGTTTTGAGAGAGAGTTCTTCATCATACTTAGGGGAAAGTAAGTGTTGCTCTTATTTTCTTTTTCAAAATAAAAAGTAAAAAGAGTTTTTGATTCTTTTCTTGCAGGGGAGAATAGGTATAAACCCCTTTTTAGGAGAACGTTTGGATTTCCATTCCTTCTTTCTTTGTATATTGTATATTCATAGAGTTTGGTTAAATACACTTGATATGTTATGATTTATCCATGTTATGTTTTAGAGTATGTTGTTTAGGTTTGGGCCACTTTACATGAACTTGTTTTAGAATATTATTGTTGTTGGTTAGTGTTTTCCCTATAACTTTTATTTATGTTATAACTTGGGTTATGTAAAAGCTTTGTTGTTTTCCCCTCTCCCTCATGATACTTGAACTCAAAAAATATCTTTCAATGATTTTTGAAATGTGATTCCAGAAATGATAATGTGTTTAATCTATCTATGTTCATGTCATATTTGAGTTTTGTCAAGTGTGAGTTTTAAGAAGCCCTCATCATGGCCTCTATCCTCTACTTGCGTAGATGAGCCAGCTAGTTCCCCCTTCTTTTCTTTTTCACTTACATGACCTCTTTTTCTTGTTATTTGTTTCCTTCTCTATAAAAATAATAAAGATCTATGGGAAAAGATGTTAATTTCGACAAGGCCTCTTGTTAGGTTTACCTATTTTTGAAAATATCTTCATTTCTAAGCTCGCGTTTTATTCGTAAACTATCATGAAAAGAATTAAGGTTAATTTGGACAATATGTTCTGTTAATCTCATTCCACTTTTTCAAAAGAAAACCTTGTTTCCAAATATGCGCTTGTTTCTACTACCGTGGAGGGCATGATTAGTTTAGATGAGACGTCTTGTTAACCTCACACACCTCCCAAAAATATGTTACAATAAAAAAGCTTTTGCCATGAAAATGAGGTTAACTTGGACAAGACGTCATGTTAACCTCGCTTTGGAGGCTCCACTATTCCTTTGTTATTTTGTGCCCACTCGTGTTGTTCCATTTTATTCTTTAAGAGGTTAAAGTAATTTTTGGCTATTTAAAATATTGGTCAATTTGGGGTAACCATTTTATAGCAAACCGTGTAGGCTGCTAATACCTTCTCTGCTTGTAAATTGACTGTGGAACTCAAAATCTCATCTAAATAACCAATGTCTTTACAAAAAGTTTTTCTTGATATTTTACCATTGAATAAATATTGGTGGCGACTCCATTTATTCAAAAGAACTTTTGATTTTTTTGAGTTAACCTCCTGTTGTGGCCTCAATCGCGACAGTTGGCGACTCCACTAGAGATGTTTGAGAGTCAAGCTAATGAAATTAATCATGCAAATTTTATATAGCCTTTATTTATTTTACCTTTTTTTGTTTGTCTTTATCTTATGAAATTTCTTTTTAGTAAATACTTGTTGCATGCTTTTACTGTCAAACCTTTAGGTAGAAGAAGTTATTTTTGTATTATTTTATGTTTGCTCTTTTTATAGGATAGGTAAGATACAGGTTGGATGTCCCTACACACACTACACCCATAGTTTTGTACACATTTTTTAGTGTGGCCCTATACTCATCTACATTTTGGTACTATATTTTGTCTCGCTATCATTAAAACCTCATCCAGAGTATGACTTATTTATGGTTATTTCCCTTACTCATCTATACCACCTCACAGCCAGGCACCATCGTGTGCCACCTTCCTGCACTTGCCACTTCATCATCGTCCATGTTCCACCTTATCTTTCCCTTGCTTACTACATGTCCTATTTCCTCTTGAACATCACATCACCACACCATGCATACCATTGCCATGGTATGTATTCTGTATTTTCAAAAGCATCATCACATCATCGAATCCGTTCCCTTCCATTTATTCAATTTCACTTCTTCTAAATTGCCATTAATTTCATGATCACTCTCTTGGTTTGCTCTCTTTGTTCACTCTCTTTATAGCATTTATTCTCTTCAAAATCATCATCATCATTGTAAAACTCTCATCCCCTTTGTGACTCTATCTTATTTCCAATCCATCACCATTTCATTGCTTATTTTATCTTTCACTTTTCCGCCCATGAACCATCAACTATTTCTTTTTCTCTTGCACACCAAACAACTCTCTCCCTTCACTATAACCATTACCATTCTCCCAAACTTACTGCACCTTCACAAACTTTCATTCTCTTTGTGCCAAGCTTCCATTTCACTCCTGGGTTCTCTTTCTCTCTCCCTCTTTCAAGGTGCTTGCCATTTTCTTTATCATCAAACACTACCGTAAAGCTTCCAAGCCATACATGCAAAGGCTTCCACTTGAGGACTGTATCTTCTTTACCTAAGGCTACCACAAAGCATAATCACCTCCACCGTGCTTAAGATTTCCCTTGTCTTCTCTTGCATGCAACCCTAAAGAAGAAACCCTTACCGCCACAACTTCATAACTTTATCACACCACCATCTAAGCACCATTCCATCTTATTGGTGCCATTGTCATCCTCTCCATCATGCATGCAAGGGTTTCCATGTGAAGGACCCTTCTTCCATCACCCAAGGGCTTCATCATCATCAACATCATGACCACTACCTAGATGTCCATGCATGCCATGGATTGACTTTGATCTTGGCTTGCATGTAAAGATCATAAGGTAAAATCTTGGTTTTCCTTTGATTCCCTCTTAGCTGAGAGTCCCATGGCAACTTTCCTTTTGATTTTCTATTCCTTACCACATGCATGTTATGTTTGATGATTTGCATAAGATTTTAAAAGCCTAAAATGTTCCATTTTCTCTTGTGTAGCCACGACCATGAGCATTTTAACCATTACCCTAATTTTTGAGTTTCATATGATTGGTGTAAGTTTCAAAGCTTGCATCAAAGCTGAGGAATAAAGAAAATATAAAGTCGAAAAGCCACCGGGAGAGGCACATAGGAAACCCTAGGTAAAGGGGGAGTCTTTATGTTTTGGTTGGAACATTTTTCATTCACGGGTATGGGAATCTGCCTTCGGTTTCCTTGCCAAACCGTGGCTACATGCAAAAGAAAATGGGATATGTGATTTAGAAACAAAACAGGAAAAATAATTGTGAAAAACATTAAATTTTACATGTGTAAGAACTTCTAAGTAAACTTAAAATTTTAACTCTCACGATTGGTAAAAACATGCATGTGATATTCTAAGTTAAATATACATGTATGATATAATTATATTGTGTGAAATAGTTTACTGGACTAACATAGATATATGTTTGCATGATGGGCGTGTTAGGGAATCCTTAGTGGATAGGCAACAAAAACACAAGGATTCTCGTTGGTCTTGCAAATCACGTGCTTCAAAGTAATAATAGACAAATAAAATGATTAATTAATTACCTTTTGATGTGCAGAATCAAGACTTTGAAACAGTAGTAGCTTCTCCCTTAAGGAGTCCATGCGAGCACTCCCACCAGATTCTACATGTTCTAATGCTAGTTCATCGAAGCACGGTCTCCGCAATATTCATAAAATGTTTATGTATCACAAGAGTGAGGCTAATGAGCATTTCAAGCTCTATATATAAGCTTAGGTCTGACCTAATGAGAACTCTTTAGTGAATGAGCTCTTTTACTCATTTCAAATGAGTTAGGTCCAATAGTTTTAATTTTAGTCAAACTAAAATAAAACTATCATCTGGTGGGCTTACTTTACGTGTATGACCCTATAGAAAATATATTTGGTTGATATTTAATATAAATATTTAATATTTAATATAATATAATGACCGACATCTAGCAATTAATCAGTCTTAAAAAGACTTAATTAATTGTTAATATTTATTCCTAATTGATGTGTAGGATCGAGTTTAATTATTAAGTTTAGAGGTAATTAAGTAAGTATTTGTCAATTAGGCAATTTCACTAATTAACTGTTAGTTTAGCATTTTTCCTTTAAATCAATAATTAAAAGATAACAAAATGGAAAAGAATATGTATTGAGCTAAAAAGGCCCTGAGCGTACTAATGGTGGCACATAGCATACCTACGCTAGTGTACATTTGGTGTTAAATTGTAGGCCCAGTCTACCAGCATCGAGCTTAAGCGTTCTAACCCCCAATTGGAAAGAAGAGTTACATAGGCTCAATGTAGCTATGCTGGACAAGAGCGTGCCTATGGTGAGCCAAGCGTACTAAGGTTGAACACTTACACTTAAGCTTAAGAGAACCAGAATACCAGCATACTGATGTTGGATAGGGCGTACCTACGCACGGCTAAGGAAATAGAGTCTAGAGGTACAACGTACTGACACCACCTCTACGCCCATGGATACCCTGGAAGTAAAGAGAATCAGGTGCCACTCCAGGAAATAGAGGGCTAGTGTATTGTCACTTCCCTTGGCCGTACCTACGCGCGAGTGTCAGACAGAAGATAACTTCCAGGCAGGAAACCAACGTGCTAACGCAGGTGGCGAGCGTTGCTACATGGATTTGTGAGGGAAGCAGCTTCTGATTTTAAAATTTAGTTGTAATTTAGTTAACTTAAGTTTCCTATTTATTTTGTAAGTCATTAAGGGTAGATTTTGGGATTAAGTTTGTAATTATTGTAAGGGTATAAATAGCTTTAGTAATGTTAATTAGACACACAGTTGCTAATACAAATTCATTTTCTCAGATTTACTTATCTCCTTACACCCTTTTCCCTCTTTATTTTCTCTGCATTTGACTATGAACTCCAACAGCAGATTCATTTCTTCTCCTTCCATGGATTACTGAATCCATAAGGTTAGGAGTAGCTGAAGCTTCAATGGAAGTATAATTCTGTGGCTGGAGTGTTCCCTATCTTGAAGCAGGTGGAACACAATAAGGAGTGGAACTCAACTCTGAATTAGAAGATTCAGACCTATCTTTGAGCTCTCTCTAGAGAGGAATCATGGTTGAGAACTCAGGTATTCTCCTTGTTACCTAATTACTTCAAGCCTAAGGTTTTAGATGAATAATTAGGGTTCATCCTCTTAATTTTGCATTGGGTTTCAGTGTACTTAATCACCTAAAGAATTAGGGTTTATTTGCATTGAGATTAGTATTAATCACCTAAGGAATTTGGGATTAGTCATCTATGAAGTTGTGCATGCTGTAATTTAGGGAATTGCTCTTTGTCCATTGAGTTTTACTAAAATTGATAGCTGAAGTTACTTCCAACCTACTTTTAATCAGTGTTTTTATCTTCTTAATCATCTTTCTTAGGTTCTGTAATTGCATCATGAACAGCACAAAAATCTTAAATCAGAAACTTAAAAGAGAATTTCATGAATTGTTCACATTTCTTACTTGGTTCAGCTAGTATCAATTCTTGGTTGTGGTAATTATCTCAATCCTTGTGCGAATGATAAAAATATGTTACTTTTTAACAATTGGTGCGCTTGCCATAAAGATCATCATTCGATAAATTTGCATCAGCAATACATCATTATCCAAATATAAATTTATATGTTTGGTCCCTTTATCAAGAAATACAATTGGGCCCAAGGCATGGTCGTCGTCATCTTTGTATGACCCAATTCATTTTACTTGATATTAGAGTAAACTTATATTAAATAAATATCCAATATTTATTTTGCTAGCATGGCCATGCATTTTCTCAAGTTTCACTCCATCAAGTGACTCATGGATATCACTGATAGGGCCCGCAAGCTCACGAGTTATGTCGTATGATATAAAAGATTATCGTATCCACAGGGACTGTTTTCAAAGTAACGGCATATTAAAATTTAATTATCCACACAATTGATTTTTAATGTTTTTGTAAAATAAAACGCAAAATAAATACAGAAACAAAATTTACTTGACACTTAAAAATAGAGTTGAGAGTATCTTGGGATTCTAGGGGATCAAGACATTATTTTATATTAATAATTTGGCTTTTCATAAATAAGAATCATATTAAGTTTTCCAAGGTAGATTTTCCTTAAGCTAAATAATATATTCCTCTAAGAATCCTATTAATGTACCTAATGTATGGAGAACAGCGTTCAATCCCTAAGATAGGCCCTTTACTGTTTTATGAAAATCCCTTTATATTCCTCAAAAGATTTTTGATTACTTTCACGGTTTTACCGAGGTCACAAAAAGTATTTCAAAACCTTAGGTTTAGTTTAAAAACTTTTCAGTAACAATAAATCTCTCGATTTTATTAATTACTTAAATTTACTAATATACCCGCAAGTATACAGTTTTATCACTTAGGTTCTTGTTAAGAATAACTAAGAGCATTGAGCATAATTTGAACTAAATGGAAAACAAAAATTTATTTAATTCAAAGTCAAAATAATATTAACATAAAATATTATCATACCCACATCATCCCAAGATAATTAATTTAGTTACTCATGATGTGATTAAAATTCATACGCATAATGGAAGAAAAATAAAACATACAACACATGGTAAAAATAAAGACTTACGGGTTTCTCCAAAAGCCCAAAAATACTTTCACCACTGTATTTCCTTGTTGCAATATTTTTCCACCATATACAAATTAAAACATTCAATTTCACAATCCTCACAACTCTTATACCAAAATTTAAAAGAAAGAAAATAAGAAATAAAAGAGAAAGAAAGGAACGGGAGAAACAGAAAGGGAAAGGAAAACAAAGGAACAAAGCCTTTGAATGAAAACTCGATGCCTTCCCTACTTCAATGCTTCTCCTTTTATAGGCGAGGGAAAGGAGACGGCGAAGGAGGCAGCGTGCTTAATTTGAGGAGTGAGTGGAAATTTTTCAGCGAGAGAATTCCGTAATGCTGTTTCCAATGCATGAATCGTTTCATATAGTTAATTTTTGCCTCTGATAATATGTAGGAATCGATTCATTTGAATGGGGAATCAATTCATAGATGCAAGAATCGATTCATGAAGTGGGGAATCGATTCATTGGGACAGGAATCGATTCATTGACTTGGGGAATCGATTCAAGGCATAAAAATCACAGAGGAATCGATTCATTGAGGTAGGGAATCGATTCATGGAGGCAGGAATCAATTCATGTAGTAGGGAATCGATTCCTAGAGCATTTTTTTTGCAATTTTTGGCCAATTTTAATGTGTGAATCGATTCCCATTAGTGGTGAATTGATTCATACAGCTGTTCTTGCCAATTTCTGTGCTTTTGTTTCCTTTTTTCACCATGTAACCTTCGGGGCTTTGTTCTTCTTGCTCCTCTGTCATTTGATGGTCATTTTTCTCTTGTTATTGACACTTAGATTATCTTTGTACTTTGTTCCTTAATTTTATTAATTTTTGTAAAATAAAAATACCCAAGCAGAATATAGTGGAAAGAAAACGAAAATCACAAAAAATAAGGAAATACAGTGCACAATGATTAAAATCCTAATCAAACTAAATCTAATTTATTGTGTTATAAAACACTTTATCAATCACCCCTATCACATAGGAGACATAAATCCCGTTTACATCATTCACATCTCTTTGTATGAATTATTTACTTCCTGTTACAACCTTTATGATCACCTTGTTACAAATGACGTTTGAGTGTATTAAAACAACAAACTCCACATGTGGGAATTATAGTGACTTTAGGTTGAAAGACTACATATACCATTATCACATTGAGAACCGTTTATGACATTCATGTAACGATCCATGCAACATTCTCATGGTGGGTTTGTCCAGTACACCATTACTCTTAATGTGTACCCATGTGAAGACTTGATATCGTCCATATTCATGATTTATGAGATCAGATTATCAGTACAGTCAGACACTAGTCTTAATGTAATTACATGTCCTCATATAAATACTTGACTAGGGACGTTTTAGGAATAATTCTTGTATGACTTATTATTTTAAGGACTAATAAAGACTGTTAAACTATTTAACAAAAATGCCTTATTCAAAATGATGCATCCTATATAGGCTCTTAGTGTATATTTCCAACAATCTCTCACTTGTACTTAGAGCCGATGAGGTTAACGCCCAATGCGTCTACAGTGCCCCCGTGCTTTTGCTACGCAAGAGGTTTTACTAGTGGGTTCCTAACAATTTTGTTGGTATGCACATTGCATATTTTCACATCTTCCAAAGATGAAACCGTTTAAGTATATGCTTGGATTGATCCACTTCCTTATGTTGCTCTATGGTTCCATTATCACCACAGTGGAAACTCATAGGGTACAGAACATTTGGAATGATTAATATGTAAATCGACTCCTTTTGTAACACAACAAAATTCTTAAATTTGTTAGTAGAACCAATGGTTGTTTATTACTTTGAACCTTTCAAGCATACATCGCGACCATCTTGACAACACATATATATATATTGATTGCAATCTTAAGCCGTTCAAAGTACTTAGAAGGTTGGCATCGATGTAACCTTTACAACGAGCTCATCTTTCATTTATCAAGATCATATCCATAGTCATTCTTAAGTGTTTAAGGATATTCTTGGCTATGGAATGAGAATATTAGTTCTAGTAAAAAGCATGCCTTCTACATATAATGCTATAACTATAAATATGTAGTTACTAACCTTTTATAGTCACAAGACTCATCTTCATTCTTTAATGAAGATTCCAGCTCCTAAAAGCTTACTTTAGTCCATAAATGGAACATCTGCAGTTCACATACCTTTCTAGATGTTTCAGGCATAAAAGGCCTTTAGGTTGTGTTAGATACACATCCATAAGATGATTTCCATCTTGACATCTATCTACCATATCTCAAAATGATGCTATGCTACTACACAATAAGCAAGATCTAAATGGTTTTTAGGCTAATTAAATTTTGTCAATATTTATTTCATTTCCATCCATGTTTAGTTTTCCTTCTAAAAACTCATTTGCATCCTATAGGTTTTACCCTTTGTGTGCATCAACCAAGCTTTATACCTTGTTAGAGTAGTGGAGCCCATTTCAAATCCCATGATCACATGCCATGTCTTAGTGACACAGGCCTCACTTGGGCCTTCTTTGGGCCATCCTTTCCACTTTGTTAATATTTTTGTTAGAAATATTATTTTATTAGGAATTAACTAGGTTTAGAAAAAAAACACTGATAGTTTGGGCCTTGCATGGTTATAATTTTCATTTTGGGCCTTGTATAGGTATATACTAGCTTTGGGCCAGTTTTGGACCATTTATTTTTAGATTTTGGTCCTTGGGTGAAGCTTTTACAAGCCCACCCAAGCCAATTACGAATTTCATAGCTTATATATAGGCCTTTTTCTTTTGTAAAATTAACATTAGAATTTAATTGAAGAAATTTAGAGTGAGAAAGAGTTCCCTTTCTCTTAGTCTCTCCCTTGTGCTTAGCCCACCACCAAATACCTTATCCTTAGGTTTCCTCCCCTAGGGTGGCGGTTATAGGGCTTATCTCCTCTTAGAGGAGTGGCGCCCAAATCCTTCTCTTCTCCAAGGTTTCTCCATCACCAAAATTCAACAAGGCAATTGGAACTCCAAGAAGAAAAGCAAGAAAAGCTAGATCCTTCATTCTCAAACGTTTTAAGGTTGGAGATCTGGTGTTCTGACAGGCTAATATTGGAAACAAATTTTCCCACCAAGGCAATCTATTCTTTAGTTTTTTCCCTAGAGTTTTCACTCCTTTGGAATTCTTGAGATAAGACAATCACTTCCATCTATAGGGGTAGTATCTTGGAGCAAAGAGATAAGGATTGAGTTGTGTTCTAAGCAAACTTGGGAATTCTTTTTAAGAGGACTTTAGTGCAAACACCTTGATTGAATAAACACTACAATCACAAAAAAAAATAAAAATAAAAATAAAAATAAAAATAATTTTAATACTAACCAATTTTGTATATCTTGGTGGAGTCCTTAGAACTTGAAGGATCTTAAAGATACTTAAAGACACTGAAAAGAACATAGACATAGTTATTCATTTCATTTGCATTTCATTTTCCTTGTATTCTGGGAAATATTTTTTTACTTTAATTTTTTTAGTCCTTGTATTTGGACTTAAAAACTTTAGACTTTGGACTTTAATTCGGATTTTTTTAGTTTAACTAGGAGTAGTGCTCTTAGGTACCAATTTACTTTTTTGTGCGTAAACGACTAGTCTTGCTTTAATTGTTTTTTTAGTTTAGTATAAAAACACTTTGAATGTTAGGATAGTTTCATTTTTGCACTTCTAACTAGAATTTCCTATTAATTGTAATGACACCCTTAATCTGATAAAGAATATTAAAGATGTAATTAATTAGACATTAAAAGTGAGGGTAAATTTTTCATGACTTAAATAATTGTTGGGAGAAGGACACCACAATTAAAAGTTCAATGAGTAACCCCAGATCATTTAAAGACCTATCCCATATATGACGATATGAGAAGGTAGAAATTTTAAATAAATATTGACTTAGAGTGAACAATTGCACAATCACCATACAAGTGTTTAGCGAAAACGTACACTGATTCAGAAACAAGAGTGGGTATAAGGAATAATACAAGAAAACATGTATGAAAGGCAAGAAAGCAAGCCATGACTCAACACACATTAATCGAGCACCAAAACTTATGGAAAATTGTCAAATAACAAGTCATGAATTGATTTAAGCAAGCAATGAATCAATTCATACAAATTGTAAATTTAGAATAGCAAAACAGAGGTCCATGAATTGGTTTCAGACCGGTGTGAATCGATTCATACAAATTGGAAAACAAGCTCATCCAAACAGTAAGTTGTGAATCGATTCAGGGAGTTATGTGAATCAATTTAAGGAATTCTAGAAATCACCTCCATTGGAAACAGTAGGTCATGAATCGATTCATGAAAATCCAGTAGCTCATGAACCGATTCAGGTTAAGTCATGAATCGATTCCATTGAAAATAGAGAGCCATGAATCGATTCAAGCACAATCATGAACCGATTCAGGCATGAAGAATTTTTTTCCTTTTCTAAAACCAGTAGCTTGTGAATTGATTCAAGAGAACCCATGAATCGATTCATGAAATGGAATCATCAAAAATACATCCAATCCATGCATAAACACTATGACCATGACTTCATACTTTAAATAACTCATACATACATGAATTTCCATCAATCATAAACATCAAGGCCATCAAAATGGCTATCAAACATCCATTGTCAATATGCATATAGTTGTTTACAAAAGAATTGGCCTACGGTATACACATGTATAAACAAAAGAATATAAGATCAAATATATCTAGACTTAGGTCATCAACTCCACATATACATCAACACCATTATCATTAGATACATACATAACCCAAAACTCAAATGATTGCCAGCCAAGGCATTTCATTACAACTAATTTACCTTCTCCATCAAAACATAAGGTTCCAAAATATGATGCATCTCACCCCATGCACATCGTGCATGACAATGCTAAAAAGAGACAACATGGGAGACTGAGTTATATATTCTAAGTGACAAATATGAATACACTTATGATTATGTGCATATGCACATGACAACATATAGGCTTTGCATCAAGGACACAAATTATCATCATAACTCCATTATTCTATCACATATACATATATACCATTATCATCAATCAAATCTTATAGCAAAGCACATACATATACACACATTATTACCCTTCATCATTTTGGGCTACGCAACATCATCACCAATACTCAAGGTCTTTTCATCACATAGATATTTTATTTGTTGTCTTTAGGTTTTCTTTTACCCATTTTAATCATTACCACAAACTCATCCTCTCTTTGGCATATCACTATGCTATATGCAAATGCTCTTAGGATAATGTATATACACAAGGAAATCATTACCAATTGTGGATCCAACTATAGGAATATAAACACCAAATTATGGGTATCAAGCATAGATAAATAACCATGCCCCTACTGTAGTAGTAAAATGAATACACTTATCTCATCGTTTGCATGCATATCATCATATTTTACTGGTACCAAACCGCATCGCCCATCTTGCAACACCGGTCATTTTCATCATGATCGCGGTAAACAACATATGGTGTTGTGGGCTAACCATAAATCATACCATGGCAACTATGATCCATAGGACCACCGGGGATACCTGTTCCTCAAAGAGCCACCCCCACCAGGTCAACCACATGTAGCTCCCCGTAGCTAAGCATGGGCAGCTTCGTGACTTTACCACTGAGTCATTAGGGTAAACAACAACAATGCTCGTCCATAAAGCCGCCCTCCCACCGGGCCAACCGGAGGAACCCCTAACATCTCATACCGACAGCTATGCAATATGCCAAGGATGCAATACAAATGCAAATCATATGCATTTTCACACTATGCATTCTATCATGCCACTCTTCAATCATCACCATCATTACACCACCACTTAATTCTTAGTGGATTTTAGTTTTGTTGATTAGTGTCATTGTTTCAAATTTTTAGTTTGGCATTCATAGTATTTTCCATCAACACAAATTCAACCCATACATACAAGTTTATACTTGCATCAACCACAATGACATCAACAAATCATCAACAACAATATCCATTAATCCTTTATCCATATTTAAGGGTATGCTTAACAACAACTTCCATTTCCATTCAACATCAATATTCATCATTCAATATTTGTGGTGAATACACATATCTTCTCAACAACAAAGAGGCACAACATTTGCCCAAATTCTCAATACAATTAACAATCACCACAAGGCATACCACTAATATTCCAAATGCATGATACACATTAGCCAAGCACAATAGCATCACAATATCCCATATCATAATTCACCAATTCATCAAGGATAAGGAAAATATGTATAATATCACATACCACAATCAACAAATACTTTACTCATGCATTTAGAATATAAACTCCTCTCATACCTCAAGAGAAGTAATCTGAGTGATTCAACGGTCCCACCTCGTTGTTCGGAATAAATCCTACATTAAGATATATACAATTTTCAATTAATTTGCCAATCAAGGCATTAATTTCAAATTCTAAATATTCACCATTATATCTAAATTACTTAACATGTCTTAAACATGTTATAAACACAAATTTTTATTATTTTGTTAGGTTTCGGGAATTCTTTCCTATTAATCCATATTTTCTAGAATTAATGACTACAAATCCTAAGCCCAACACACACACACGCACACTAAATACCACTTCTTCTAATTTTACCAACTTGATGCCTTCCATCATCTCTTAATTTCGCAAACTCTTAACATCAACAATTGTTGTCAACCATTCCAAAAATTTATTTCCTCATCCATAATCATTCTTAAGACCAATAAACCTCAAATTCATCAAATTTCACCAAAAGCCCCAAATTCCATATGTTAGGGTTTTTGCCAAAATTTATCAAACATCAATTCCAATCATTCCTTTGCATCACTTAGGCATTTCCAAGACCACACATCATATTCATATCAACATCAATAACAACAAAATTCCCAATAGTCATCCACCCTAGGATTTGGGTTTCACATGGTTACATTCATCAAAACTACACTTCATCTTCCATTATAACACTTCAACAACTCCAAAATCACTAAGAAAAACCATGGGTGTCATGAAACCTTACCTTTTATACAAGACCCAAGATGAACATGAAATTTATAGGAAGAGAAGAGGAGTTGGTTCAAGTTTTGCTTCAATGTTCCATTAATCCTTCATGAATCCAAGCTTTAACGCTGATTTGGACGAAAAATAGGCATACAATGAGGGGGTCATGGTTTGGGCAAGGAGAAGGATGAAGAAGAATAAGAAAATAAAGAGTGGTGGGAGAGGGAAAAAGCCACCAAAAATGAGGGAGAAAAGAGAGAGAAATGTGCCCAAAATTGGTCCATAACCATTGGTTAAAAGAGTGCATTATTCTACTTTTCCAATGTGTAATAATTCTCCTTATCTAATGGCTAAAAGAGAGTAATGTAGAGAGAAAATACCACACGGTGATGAGAAGAGGGAAAAAGGGATTTTACATTTTCTTTTAATTCTAATTGGCTCATATTTTCATCGTTTGTATTCATACGTTGTGTCCGAATAACAATCTCCTCAACACCAAAAGTTATTTTAACCATACCACCGTAACCACAATAATTTTCCAAGTATCCTAGACCCATCAAATATCAAATTTGACTTAGTGGGTCCCACACCATCTGTTAAATTATTCAATTTCAGTAAATTTTAATTTGTAGATAAATCATAATCAGGATCTAATTAATTTTCCTATTATGTTAGACCATAAGTAATTAATTATCACCATCCAATAAATTTATTTCTCTAAAATTTGGGATGTTACATTAATTCTCTAGGTTATTTCTAGTTACATACTTGCTAGCTTTTCATCTATCTCTAGTTTCCTTTGCTTGCTTTATTTCCTTGCCAACCGACCAGTATCTTATCTCTTAATCATTCTACGTTTTAGGATAAATAACATGTCTTATAGCCAGCAAGAAAGAGATAACACTCTTACCCATATGAGAGCCATTCTTGAACAACTAAATGCTATGAACACTAGGTTAGATCATATAGAGAATGGGGAGACAAGGCAAAGAAATCACCATAGGCAACATAGACCTCACCATATGACACATTCTACACATAATGCACATTGTGAAAGTGAGGAAAAGGAATATACAAGGAGATATCATCAACACCATGATGATACGAGACTTAGGGAAGTCAAACTAGATGTTTCCCCATTTCATGAAAATAGTGATGTTAAGGCTTATTTGGAAGGGAAAATGAGAGTGGAGTAACTCTTCAACGTTCACAATATTAAAAATAAAAAGAAAACTAGGATAGCCACCCTCTTGTTTCAAAATTATGCCTTTGTTTGGTAGACTCAGGTTTGTAAAGAACGAAAAAGAGACAATTTTCCACCAATATATGACTGGGAAGACCTCAAGGCCTTACTACCCAAATAGTATGTACTTTCTTATAACAGTGGTGAATTATTGGCTAAACTCAATAGGCTAACCCATGGTTCAAAGAGTGTAGAAGACTACTATAGATCCTTAGACATAGCTATGATTAGGGCAAAAATAGAGGAAGATAAAGAAACCCTAATGCATAGGTTCTTGCATGGTCTAAATAAGGAAATCAAATAAAGGGTTGAGCTATTACGTCATGTTGATATTGCAGAGCTCCTCTATTATTGCACCAGGGTAGAGAGTTAGTTGAGTGAAAGAGACTTCTACTATAAAGGGGATAACAAACCCCATAAGCCTAAGTGGAAGGGCAATGAGGACTCTTATCCTAGAAATAGTTATACAAAGGATGGGGAGAAGCCAGTGGGCACTACTTCTCAAATAAAAAGTAAAGTCTAAAAAGAGGATTTCTTTGCCCAAACCTCTAAGCATTTTAAGATTAGTGAATCATATTAATCTTTATCATTTAAGATTAGTTCTATTAAATGTTTTGAATGCTTAGAGAGAGGTCATATTGCCTCTCAATGCCCAAACAAGAAAATAATGATTTTAAGAGGGCATGGTCACTATACTAGCACTGAGGAATCTGCCTCATCACAATCCAGTGATAACTATGATAGTGATTCCTATGAAAGTGAACATGTCTTAAGGGATAAAGGCGAGCTTTACATGATAGGAAGGCTTCTTAGAAGCCATATTAGAGGAGATGACACTACACAACGAGAGAACATCTTTTATACAAGATGTTATATTGACATAAAAACTTTGTTCTATCATTATAGATAGCGGTATGTGTGCTAATATAGTTAGCCAAAGGCTAGTTCTTAAACTTGGTTGTCAACTAGTAGATTACCCACGTCTTTATAAACTATAATGGCCTAATGAAGAGGGTGAAATACTGGTCAACAAGCAAGTTAACCTTGCTTTCTGAGACGCCCCAAAAATACGGGGAACTTTTTCGCAATTTAAAGATCATTATTCGATAATGAGGAAATAAGTGGTGAAGCTCTTAGTTCAACACCTGGATCTATAATAAACCGCTCCCATATATGATGATATGAGAGGGTAATTAAAAATGTGATTTGATAATAATTTTCCAATTAAAAACAACGAAAGAATTAATTTAAATTGATGGTTGTATGATTGAATTTGAGAGAAGGGATTTCATAGAGTTCCATGATTCATGATGTATCCAATAATACCCTTAAAGTGATACATGATGAAGATTTAATGCATGAGAATAAAAGTTTATTTGAAAACAAACAAATATGTATCAGGGTGCCATTCACTCAAGCGAGAATCACATTCGCTTGAGCGAGGCAGTGTGGGTACGCTTGGGCGAATCAAAAAGAGACTGAGCGAAGAAGGGTATTATGCATCAGGGGCTCCTCTCGCTTGAGCAAGTCCCAGCTCGCTTGAGCGAGAAGCAAAAGCCTAACCTGGGCGAGCCATCGAGGCGCTTGAGCGAGAGAAGAAGTTGGCATCAGCGGCCAATCTCGCCTGAGCGAAATCTATCTCGCTTGAGCGAGATTGCTCCAGATACAATGGAAACTCTCTGCCCGATTATCGCTTGGGCGAGACATCTCTCGCCTGGGCAAAAATCATCCAGTGTCTAATTCCCTTCTTCCTCGTTTGAGCGACCATCAGGCCAGGGCCATTTCGCTTGAGCGAAAATGGTCCAGAGACCAACCTCTGATTCCAATCCAATCTCGCTTGGGCGAGAAGGCCATTCGCCTAAGCAAATTTTGGCCAGTGGCCAAAACACTGATACAAGAAGATCTCGCTTGGGCGAGATTCTCACTCGCTTGAGCGAGTTCTGTAGAGAAATGAAAAACACTAAGTTTCCTGCAACTCAATAGGCCAAAATTCAATCCACCCCACATTCTTCTAATTCAACATAGTATGCATGTCCTAGTACACATTTAAAACTTGTCTCAATCATCCTTATCCTTAAAACTCCATTCTAATTCATGAAATCATAATAAATTAAACACACCATCTCATGTAATCACCGAAACATAAATTTTCACATGAACCTTCATTCATTCATAAAATTAAACATCAACAAGCATCATCATTCATCAAATTACATCCTTTGGGTCATTAATGAAAATTGGCCATAACACAAGGACCCAATTTTCTTACATGACCCTCAAAATCATCAAATATCACCTAGATTACCAAAATAAGCATACATTACATCTCATATGCTATAAAAAATCTAGATTTAGCCGGCCAAGGCACTTCCTATACCACTATTTACCTTCACAACCAAAATGTACTTCAAAATATCAACTCTTCCCATGAGTGCACTGCATCACAAATCTAAAAATGGACAACATGGGAGAGTGAGTCACACATTCCAAAGGAATGAATATGAATACCGTGTGATTATGTACATATGCATCAAAACATGTATACTTTACACATACATTCTTTCACCATACTCTTTATCAATTCAACATCATCATACATACATCACAAGTAGCACCACAATTTTGACAAAGCATACAACATATACATAATCAAATTTCACCATAATTCAGACGTCATACACTAACTATCAATTGGTATTCATATCTTTTATGTTGTCTTAGTATATTAGTACATCCTCATCACATCCATCATCATATCTCATCACCTTTGACATACTTCCTTGCTATATGCAAATGCTCTTAAGCTAATGCATATGCACAAATGGAATATTTCAACAATTGTAGATCTGACTATGGAAATGTAAACACCAATTGTGGGACTCAAGTATGATCATCTATTGTAGTAGTAAAATGTGTACACTTATCCTTAAAATTTCATGCATACATCAATTATTTTACTGGTACCAAACCGCATCGCCCATCTTGTAACACCTGGTCATTTTCACCATGACCGCGGTATACAACATATCAACATATGGTGTTGCGAGCCAACCATGAGTTATATCATGGCAGCTGTGATCTCAAGGACCACCGGGGATACCTGCTCATCAAGAGCCACCCCCTACAAGGGTCAACCACATGCGGCTCCCCGTAGCACAACATGGGTAGCTTCGTGACTTATACACCAAGCCACAGGGGAAATACAAATTGCTCATGCACAGAGCCGCCCTCCCACTAGGCCAACCGGGGGAATCCTCTAAAATTCCGACACCGGTAGCTATGCAATATGCCATGGATGCAAATGCAAATCATATGCATTTCTCACTCTATGCATCCTATACATGCTACTCATCATACAACAACATCACTAACATCACCACAAGGCTTTTATTATTGTTGGTTATTCACATTAGTTTAAGTCTTTGTGTGGCATTCTCATTTATTCTCATTCTCATCACTCAACTTTATCATTAATACGAAGACTTCAATCATTGTCTATCAAACATCATCAACAGTCATATTACATTCATGGTAGATACAAGCATAACATCATATCATTGATCACTATACAACACCATATAGCATACCATGAATATTCTAAATGCACCAAAGCATGTTGCCAAACATATTATCCACATCATACACCACATCACAATTTCTTATACCATCTCAAGCAAGGCTAACATGCATACCAGTACATATGGCAATCAAATAACATTTAAACTCATGCATTTAGAACATAAAACTCCTCTCCTACCTCAAGAGAAGAATTCCGATTGATAAGACGCACTCGCCTCGTCGTTTAGAATGGACCCTACATTAACATGCATATAGAATCCCAATCAATCAACTATTCAAAACACAATTCCAATTCTAATTGGCTATTATTATACGTACTAATTCATAGCATGTACAAGTCATGCTATAGGCATTATTTTCCATCATTTGTTAGGCTTCGGGAATTCCTTCCTATTAAGCCACATTAATTAAATTCAAGGGCTACAAGACAATTTTAGCCCCAACCTTCACAAAACACCATCTACCAACATTCATATTTCTCAATGTCATGCATTTCATTATAAAACATATTCTTCAATCAACATTAACCATTTTCCCCAAATCTCAAAGTTAGGGTTTTTCTAAAACCCAACAACTCTCATTAATGCATCATTAATCTTCATCTCTTACCATCATAAATGCATCTAATACACTTACCCCTTATTAAAACCTCACATTTATTGGCACCCACCTTAGGGCTCAAGTTTTTAAATGCCTCAAATAAATACCCATTCACATGCATGACTCTCCCAAATTATATCATAACATAATCTTAACATTGACCCATCCAAAAGTGGTGAAAGGAGCTTACCTCACCTAAAAACGAAATGGGTTATAATGGGGAGAGGTAGCCACACGAAAATGAGAAGAAGAAAAGAGGAGAGACTTCAAGCTCCAAGTCTTCTTTAAACGAAAATGGAGGAAATGAAAATGACACCACCTTAACTTAGGGTTTTGAAAGAAGAAGAGATGAAGAAGGAGAAGGAAAAGTAGAGAAAAGAAATCGTGAAAATAGAAGGGAAATTTGGGGTTTTGATTTATTTTTTAATTCCATTCATTAAAGCTTCATCGTTTTTCCATAAACAGGCTCTTCATTTTGACTCAATACTTTATCTGAAAATTATTCCGAATACACATTCAGATTCTCAATATTATTCTCAATAGCCCTGACCAATATCATCTCATTCAGAGATACTTGGTCCGACACCAATATCTCAACCAGGCTCATTTTCAGCTTAACCGGTCACCATAAATCACCAACAGTCCCCAAAAATCTTTATTTAATTATTTTCAATAGTTTAGGATGTTTAATAATTCACATTCAATTTGTCAATATTTATTTTCCTAAATTATCCTCTATTTTAAAATTTTGGGATGTTACACTTTCTCAATAGGAAAATATGAGGATTCTGTCTGGTCTTATGTGGTTCCTATGGAGGCCACTCATATGTTGTTGGGTCGACCTTAGTAATTTGATAAGAAGATCACCCATGAAGAGTTCACTAACACCCTCATTTTTATCCGTAATAGTAAGAAATTTATCCTAGATCCCTTGACTCTTAAGCAAGTAATGGAGGATTAACTGTTGAAAAGGGAAAAAGAGGATGGACCTTCCACCTCCAAACAAAAAATAAGAAAAACCAATAAAGAAAGGTAAAAGAGTTATCTCTCTTGATGACTCCAAGAGGCATTCTTCTCTTCTTGCCTACAAACTTGTTGTGAAAAGAGCCTTGCTTCTTCACCAACCTCTCTATATTCTATATGACAAGTACACTTCTTGCACTTCTTTATGCCTAGTGCACTATTCTACTTTTCCCTTTGGAGTGTCTACTCTTCTAGAGGCTTATTTTCCAACTTCTCGTATTAACTATAGGATAGATGGAACTCTGTATGTATATAGTTTGCTTAGGATTACTAGTAGAAAGTATATAGTTACTATAGGTTCTTTTAGAATATCGACGTGTCTTTATTTTTTTTAGTTAACTTTTCCTCATGTCTTGTCTTTAGTTATTTTCCTTGTATCTAGGACTTTTATATGTTTACCATTTTTTAGTTTTCTAACCTTTTGTGTCTACAACCAAATCATACATATGATCATGTTACTGATATTCACTTTAATAAGGGATTATATTGGGAGCTAGCATCATCTTTTCATTCCATACATAATTTAGTTCCTAGTTTAAATGTCATTATACATTATGATCCCCTTAGGGCAGTTCATTATACTCTTTTGCATTATATACACCTATTTACTGTTATTACACATGATCATCTATCTACACCTCATCTCCTTTTTAGTGGGCATCATGTCATTCATACCATTTTACAGTTGTATGAGGATTCACATAGGTTGACTTGTGCACTATCATTGGCTTTTATCTTTGTGTTCTTAACAAAGGTAAAAAGGTTAGTCTTTGATCCTGGTAGCCAGTCGCATGTCTTTATTTCTTTAATATTTTGTTTTCCTTTTCATTTTTTCATAACTCACTTTGTTCTCCCTTCATCTTGTAGGTTTGTCTTTACTTTTAGCATTGTCTTGAAGATTTTAAAGATTTGAGGATAAATCCTCTTGAAGAGGGGGAGCATGACATAGTCCTCACTTGGGCCTCCTTTAGGCCATTCTTTCCACTTTGTTCATATTTTTGTTAGAAATATTATTTTATTAAGAATTATTAGGTTTAGAAAATAATTGATATTTTGGGCCTTGCATGGTCATAATTTTCATTTGGGCCACTTTTGGGCCTTATATAGGTATATATTAGTTTTGGGCTACTTTTGGGCCATTTATTTTTAGATTTTGGGCCTTGGGTGAAGCTTTTACAAGCCCACCACCCAAGTCAATTACAAATTTCTATAACCTATATATAGGCCTCTCTTTCTTTTGTAAAATTCACATTAGAATTCAATTGAAGAAATTTAGAGTGAGAAAGGTTTCCTCCCCTAGGATGACGATTATAGGGCTTATCTTCTCCTAAAGGAAAGGCTTCTAAATCCCTCTCTCCTCCAAGGCTTCTCCATCGCCAAAATTCAACAAGGTAATTAGAACTCCAAGAAGAAAAGCAAGGAAAGTTAGATCCTCCCTTCTCATAGTAGGCTTTTCCTACATTATTTAAAATCTAAACTTGCATTGTCCTCTTCATAAAAAGCTTGGTCATTTAACAATATGCCTCCTTCCTGATTCATAAGATACCCATATCTTTTAGATTTTGTGCCATATCCTGTTTGATCTTATGGAAGTCTTGTGCTACCGGAGCTAATGATGTCACAACACTTTATGATTTCTGCTCCAGGTCTATCCTTGACTTTTTAATACTTTGTAACACTTGAACTTCTTTAAGTTCTACTATCCTTCCATTGATTCTTTTAGAGATATACTCTTATTCAAGAATACAACATTCTAAGCCACAAACCTTTTATCCTCAGATGGACTATAGAACTGATAACCCTTAGCTTTCTTTGGGTATCTCACAGAAGATATTTATCCAACTTGGATCTAACCTTGTTAGAGTTGGATGCTCTATAGAAGTATCATAGTTTCAAATCATTATTAAAGATATACTAGGTTTCTTCCTAGTCCATATCATATATGGTTTCTTTAAGAAAGCCTAAGATGGAACATGGTTAAGTGTGAAATTTTTGTTAGTAATGGAACAATGAAGGAGTTAGGGATGTTTAATAATAATCAATAATCAAACTGTGTCCAACAAAGCTGGACTTTTCCCTGTAGAGATGCTATTATGCCATTCCATGAGGAATGGGTTAAGAGGTGTTCCCCCTAGATCAGGTGGGGCCCGTAAGTTCCCCCTGATCCTGTTAGTTTTAGCTTAATGGGCCTGGGCCCTCATTATTCTGACCTAGTTATAAATGTATTTCTTATGCACATGTTGTAAGTTAAGTGACACATAATTGAGGAATAATAGACCTAATCCTTGGAGGAATTCTCTAAGGTTTTGTGTCTTCCATACTCTTTTATGTAAACATTTTGGCGCCCAACGTGGGGCCAGTAAAATGGATCCTATACCTCATCCCTCTAACCCTAATCCTAATTCTGGACGTGGCTATAGTGAACACCCAAAACACTCACCGGGAGGAAGATGGTGAACGTCATCCAGAGTCATTTGATCATGGTGATGAGATACAGCAGCTCACAAATATGATAGAAACCCTACAACGAACAGTGGCCAACCTGTTATAGGAGAATACAAAACTTTGAGTGTAAAAAGGAGGTGAACGTGAGGCCTTAAGTAACAATAGTGACTGATCTGCCCAGCGAAAGACTGTTGGCCACGCTTCCTACCAGGCACGAGAAACAACAAGATACGAGCCTGAGCTCCCTTTCACTGCCTATCCATGAGCCGATCAGATCATGGATACCCTGACCCCTCTAAACTATAAGCCTTCATCTATGGAAAAATACGATGGTAGAGTGGATCCTGAAGAACACCTCACCATGTACACCACCACCATGCTGGTCAGCGAGGCATTGGACTCCCTCTTTTGTATTTTTATGTTGATGTAGGTTTTGATAATGACACAACAAATGAAGGATCAAACATAAATGATTAAGGACGAATTAATTATGTTTGATGTGGCATTTAAAATGGTTGATGTCTAAATTTGATAAAGGCATTTTAAGAAGCTCAAATTCGGTGAAATAAATTTATCAAAGTGCCTAAGGATCAAAGAATTGGAGCCATGATTGAACAAATATCAAAGAGGGCTAAAACGAGTCAAATATATTCATACGTTCCAAATTGCCCAGAATCTTCAAATTTTCATAAATAAATCAATTCATATTTCACATGAATAGATTTATTTAGTTCAAAATTTGAATTTCGAATTTTGAATGCTGACAAAGTTGCAAGAAACATGGAAACATGTATTCATTGAATCAAGGAGCATTGGAGACATAAATAGCAAGAATCAAGGTCAGGAAAGTTGTGCATGGAAACAAGGAACACAAAACATGGAATGTTTTGTGGATTTATGTTTCTGAGGAATTAAAAATTGGACAAATTACATGTGCCCTTGCCTATAAATAGAGAAGGAGTTGAAGGTAAAACTTACACCAAGCATTTGAAGCATTACCATTTGCTTTCTTCCCCCTCCATTCTCTTGCTCTTCTACTTACTCTCTTTAATCTTTGATTGGTATATTTCTTGAGAGTTAATTTATGGGAAAATTATATTTGTGTACTTAACTTGCATATCCTCTCTTTGAGAGTTACTATCTTGTGTAAGCTTTAAACTTGTATATCCACTCTAGTGAGAGAGTTTCCTTGTACACTTAAACACTAAACTTCATAGAAATCTTGGGTTGGGTTTCAACCTTGTAATTGTGAGATTGAGAGATTGGGTGGGGTGCCCTTGTGCTTGTGAGGATTGGATTCTTGAGTGTGGGACACTAGGAAGTTGCAATTGCTCAAAGTGTATCTCTAATCTACAATAGTGGAAATCCTCTAAGTGGGTTGCTTAGAGGCGAGACGTACACCGGCATGGTGGAACTCGTATACATCGGTTTGCAAATCTTTCTTCCCTAAACTCATTTAATTTATGCACTTAATTTGTTTGGTTAATTCCTTGCTTTATTAATTTGACTAAGTGCATGATACATTAAGTTGAAACCTTTTTAATAACATTGTTGAACTTGGACTTAAGCATTTCTTTTGAATCAATCTTTCTAAAAGTCCTATAAATTGCTTTGTAACTAAATTGATTCATTATTCAAACTCTTTAAGTAGTTATTAGTTTGTCTTGTGTATAATTTGTTGCTTCTTGTTATCTAATTTATTATCTTAAATATACATAGTGATAAAAGAATCAATTTCAAGAGCATTCCAAAGAAAATTTTTTAATACTCAATTCACCCCCCCCTCTTGAGTAATTGAGGCCACTTGGTTAACAAGTGGTATCAGAGCTTGACTCTTGGAAAATCAAGCTTAACGGCTTCAAGAGAACAAATGGCCTCAACCTCATATAACATGTTTCCCGAAGGTGGTGCTACAAATCGACCTCCCGCTTTTAATGGTGAGGGTTATGCTTTTTGGAAAGCAAGAATGAAAATTTTTGTGCAATCAATAGATTTAAGAGTGTGGAATGCTATTGAAAATGGTCCCTTTATACCTATGCATATTGTGGATGATAAACAAGTTGAGAAGCCTATGGACATTTGGTCTAGTGAAGAAGAAAAGAAAGTGCAATATAATTATAAGGCAAAAAATCTTATTACTTCGGCTTTAGGTTCCGATGAATTCTTTAGAGTAATAACATGTAAAACGGCTAAAGAAATGTGGGACACCCTTCAAATAACTCATGAAGGGACTAGTGATGTTAAGGATTCAAAAATTAGCACTTTAACTAGCAAATATGAAAGTTTTAGGATGAATCCTAATGAAGCTATTTTAGATCTTCAAAAAAGGTTTACTTTGATCATTAATCATCTCATTACTCTTGGCAAATCTTACTCTAACAAAGAGCTCATTCACAAAGTGTTAAAAAGTCTTACTAGGGAGTGACAACCTCTTGTTACGGCCATCAAGCAATCTCCCACCATAAATGAGATGTCTCTTGCAACCTTGTTTGGTAAATTACAAGAACAAGAACAAGAGTTGAAAGATCTAAGACAAGCGGAAGAAGAAGAGAAGACATCAAAGAAGAAAGGATTAGCTCTCAAAGCTACTTCAATGGTTGAAGATGAAACCGAGAGTGAAGTTGATGAGGATGAAGAACTAAGCCTATTTGTGAAACGGTTTGGAAAGCTAATGAAGAGCAAGCGCTTCCAAAGGAACTTCAAACCACAAGGTAAGAAATCTAAACCTAAAGAAAATTCTACTTCACCTACTTGTTTTGAGTGTGGAAAGGAAGGACACTTCAAAATGGATTGTCCAAATCTAAAGAAGAAAAACAAAGAAAGAAAAGAAAGAAGAAGAGCATATGTTACATGGGATGAAAACGAGATAACCAGTTCGGATGAATCGGAAAATGAAGAAGCAAATTTTTGTCTCATGGCCAATCACCAAGATGAAGAAAATAAGGTAAACTTTCATGACTTAGATAAGGATGAATTACTTGATGCTCTTGATGATTTGTATGATAAATTCACAAAAGTCTCCAATAAGCTTAAATTATCTAGGAAAACTAGTAATACTCTAGAAATGCATCTCATGGAAGTTTGTAAAGAGAATGAATCCTTAAAAGAAGAGTTAGCTAATGTTCAAACATGCTCTAGAACCAAACCTTGTGAGTTTGCAAAAAAATGTGATATGCTAGAAACTAAGGTGTTGGACTTGAATAAAACTCTAGAAAAGTTTACAAATGGTAAAAACAACATAAATGATCAAGCATGCTCCAAGAATAAGCCTTGTGAATTTGCTAGGAAATGTGATATACCTGAGAAGAAAGTACTAGACTTAAACACAACGCTTGAAAGATTCACCAACGGTAGAGATAATTTAAATGCACTTCTTGGAAAACAATGTTGTATGTTTAACAAAATGGGACTAGGTTATAATCAAGGATCACATGCTCATAAGAAAGATAAACATTACAAAAATTTCTTTGTGCAACCTTGTAAATCATCTACACCTTTTGTAAAATGTAATCATTGTGGTCTTAAAGGTCATAACTCTTATAATTGCAATGTTAGAAAATTAGGACCAAAAGTAGTGAGAAAAGTATGGGTTCCTAAAGGAACATTTTCACAAACTAACCTACAAGGACCCAACATAAAATGGGTACCAAGCTCTCTAACTTGAATTGTTTTGTAGGTATGTCTTAAGGCAAGTAACACCCATTGGTACTTGGATAGTGGGTGTTCTAAGCATATGACGGGAGATAAAAGTAAGTTTACATCACTTACTCCACGAAATAAAGGATTTGTTACTTATGGAGATAACACAAAGGGAAGAATACTCGGAATCGGAAATGTTGGTAAAAATTCTTCCACCTCCATAAATGATGTATTATATGTTGAAGGACTAAAACACAACTTGCTTAGTATTAGTCAATTATGTGATAAAGGCTATAAAATCGTTTTTGAATCAAATGGTTGCATAATTGAAAACAAACTAAACAAGGAAATAAAGTTTGTTGGTCAAAGAGTAGAAAATATTTACATGATTAATCTAGATTGCCTTGCTTCAAATGATGTACAATGCTTCATAACTAAAGAGGATGAATCATGGCTTTGGCATAGAAGAATCGCTCACATTCATGTAGACCATTTAAATAAACTTGTTTCAAAAGATTTAGTTATTGGTTTACCAAAATTAAAATTTGAAAATAAATTTTGTGACGCTTGTCAAAAAGGAAAACAAGTAAAGGCCTCTTTTCAAGCAAAAAATATTGTTTCAACAACAAGACCTTTACAACTTTTACACATGGATTTATTTAGACCTTCGAAAATCAAAAGTTTTGGTGGAAACTATTATGGTCTTGTGATTGTGGATGATTACTCTAGATATACATGGACATTGTTTCTTACTCATAAAAATGAAGCATATCATGCATTCAAGAAACTTGCCAAGGTTATCCAAAATGAACAAAATTTAAAAATAGCATCCATTCGAACGGACCATGGGGGAGAATTTGAAAACCAATCTTTTGAAAAATTTTGTGAAAAGTTTGGCATTGAACATAATTTTTCGGCTCCAAGAACTCCACAACAAAATGGAGTAGTTGAAAGGAAAAATCGATCTTTAGCGGAGCTTGCAAGAACTATGTTGAATGAAGCTAATATTTCAAAACATTTTTGGGCCGATGCGGTGAACACCGCTTGCCATGTTATGAATCGTTGTTTAATAAGGCCTATATTAAAGAAAACCCCCTATGAACTTTATAAAGGACGAAAACCAAATATTTCTTACTTTCACATTTTTGGATGCAAATGCTTTGTCTTAAACAATGGAAAGGAAAATCTTGGCAAATTTGATGCAAAATCTGATGAAGCAATTTTTCTAGGTTATTCATCTACTAGTAAAGCATATAGACTCTTTAACAAACGAACCTATACAATTGAAGAGTCCATACATGTTAAATTTGATGAACTTAACCAAAATCCTCCGAGAAAGGAACTTGATGATCTTGTAGGTACTTCCAAGAAATGAACTTGGAAGACAAAGAAGAAGCCAACAATGAAGGAAGTACAACACAACTTGATAAACAACAAGATTGGGTAACCTTAAAGGACCATCCCTTGGATAAAATCATTGGAGAAATAACCAAAGGGGTAAGTACTCAAAATGCCATTAGAAATGCATGCAATCACTTAGCTTTTGTATCTCAAATTGAACCCAAAAATATTGATGAAGCCATTATTGATGAACATTGGATGTTGGCCATGCAAGAAGAATTAAACCAATTTGAAAGAAATGAAGTTTGGGAACTTGTGCCAAGACCCAATGACCATCAAATAATAGGCACCAAATGGGTTTTTAGGAACAAACTAGATGAAAACGGAATAATAACTAGAAACAAAGCTAGGCTAGTTGCTAAGGGATATAATCAAGAAGAAGGAATAGACTATGAAGAAACGTATGCTCCCGTAGCTAGATTAGAAGCCATTAGATTATTATTAGCTTTTGCTTGTTGTATGGATTTTAAACTTTATCAAATGGATGTCAAAAGCGCCTTTTTAAATGGCTACATTCAAGAAGAAGTTTATGTAGATCAACCTCCCGGTTTTGAAAATCATAAATTTCCAAATCATGTTTTTAAATTGAGAAAAGCTTTATACGGTTTGAAACAAGCTCCAAGAGCTTGGTATGAAAGACTTAGCAAATTTCTTTTAGAAAATAATTTCGAAAGAGGAAAGGTTGATACTACACTATTTATAAAGCGTAAAAACCATGACATTCTTTTGGTACAAGTTTATGTTGATGACATAATATTTGGTGCTACAAATGAAAGTCTTTGTCAAGAGTTTGCTAAATTTATGCAAAAAGAATTTAAAATGTCCATGATGGGAGAACTCACCTTTTTCTTAGGACTACAAATTAAACAAACAAATGAAGGAACTTTTATTAGTCAAACAAAATATTGTAAAGAATTACTTAAACGATTTGAAATGGATAAGGCAAACGAAATAGCAACACCAATGAGCACATCTTGCTATCTAGATAAAGACGAAAAGGGTAAGGACGTTGAAATAACTAAGTATCGAGGAATAATAGGATCCTTACTTTATTTAACTGCTAGTAGACCTGATATTATGTTTGCGGTATGCATGTGTGCTAGATATCAAGCATGTCCTAAAGAATCACACTTAATTGCCGTAAAAAGAATTTTGAAATATCTTGTGGGTACTCAAAATGTTGGTTTGTGGTATCCCAAAGGCGTTGAATGTAATCTTTTAGGATATTCTGATTCTGACTTTGCAGGTTGTAAGCTTGATAGAAAAAGTACTAGTGGCACATGTCATTTACTTGGTAGTTCCCTTGTTTCTTGGCATAGTAAGAAACAAGCAAGTGTTGCATTGTCAACAGCTGAGGCAGAATATGTAGCAGCCGGTAGTTGTTGTGCTCAAATTCTTTGGATGAGACAACAACTTCTTGATTTTGGTATTACCTTGGATAAAGTCCCCATTAAATGTGATAACACTAGTGCAATAAATATATCTAAGAATCCGGTCATGCATTCTAGGACCAAACACATTGAAATAAGACATCACTTCATTAGAGACCATGTTTTGAAAGGAGATTGTGTACTTGAATATGTTGAAACTTCAAAACAATTGGCGGACATTTTTACAAAACCCCTTCCAAAAGACCAATTTATAAATATTAGAAGGGAGTTAGGAATTTTGGAAATTTCCTAATTGATTTATTTTATCACACTTTCTTACTCTTTGAACATAATTTTGCAAATCTTTAACTTAAAGATTTCAACTCATCTTTTCCATAAAATTTTCATTTCTTAGAAAATAATGCCTTACTTTGTAATATAAATACATTTTTTTCTCTCACATTTCCAATAATCAACTTAATGCTCTACAAATCTCTTGTCTTATTTAAGACCCCGTGGAGTCCCCATTTATTTTAAACATATCTTGACACAAAGATAATCTCCTATATACAACATGGATCTCAAAAATAAATGGCAAATGACCTTTGATTTTCTTGACTCTCTTGTGCAAACAAAATCATTGGCAACTTGCAAAATCTAAATCCTTGTATAAATCCCTCATAAAACACTCATCTAGTAACATGATTCTTTAAACTTACGTAAAAAGAGCTAGATGAATCGATTCATACTTAGATGAATCAATTCCCATGAGACATTATGTGCCTATATGCTTTGAATGATTTCATGATGTATGTTGCATTGTTATCTTACTTCAAAATGTATGCATCTACCTTTAAGTGGTATATGTTTATCAAATAAGGAAATCTTTTTGATGATGCCAAAGGGGGAGAGAAATACATACATTTAAAGGGGGAGAGATATATATAAGAAAGGGGGAGAAGATATACACTATCTAAATGGCATAAAAATATCTTGTAAAAGGTGAGAGATCTTTAAAGTGTTGAATGATTAAGGGGGAGATGATTAAGAGGGAGAGACTGTATTAAGGGGGAGAGACCGTATTAAGGGGGAGAGACCTTTTATATTAAATATTCTCTTGATAACTTGTGCCTCTAAATTCATAAACATAATGGTATCAAATTGTATGTGATAGGGCAAGTCATTCTTGCAATATATTTGAATTATTGTGATACTAACATCCCAAGAGATAAACATTTGTTGTCATCATCAAAAAGGGGGAGAATGTATTTTTATGTTGATGTAGGTTTTGATAATGACACAACAAATGAAGGATCAAACATAAATGATTAAGGACGAATTAATTATGTTTGATGTGGCATTTAAAATGGTTGATGTCTAAATTTGATAAAGGCATTTTAAGAAGCTCAAATTCGGTGAAATAAATTTATCAAAGTGCCTAAGGATCAAAGAATTGGAGCCATGATTGAACAAATATCAAAGAGGGCTAAAACGAGTCAAATATATTCATACGTTCCAAATTGCCCAGAATCTTCAAATTTTCATAAATAAATCAATTCATATTTCACATGAATAGATTTATTTAGTTCAAAATTTGAATTTCGAATTTTGAATGCTGACAAAGTTGCAAGAAACATGGAAACATGTATTCATTGAATCAAGGAGCATTGGAGACATAAATAGCAAGAATCAAGGTCAGGAAAGTTGTGCATGGAAACAAGGAACACAAAACATGGAATGTTTTGTGGATTTATGTTTCTGAGGAATTAAAAATTGGACAAATTACATGTGCCCTTGCCTATAAATAGAGAAGGAGTTGAAGGCAAAACTTACACCAAGCATTTGAAGCATTACCATTTGCTTTCTTCCCCCTCCATTCTCTTGCTCTTCTACTTACTCTCTTTAATCTTTGATTGGTATATTTCTTGAGAGTTAATTTGTGGGAAAATTATATTTGTGTACTTAACTTGCATATCCTCTCTTTGAGAGTTACTATCTTGTGTAAGCTTTAAACTTGTATATCCACTCTAGTGAGAGAGTTTCCTTGTACACTTAAACACTAAACTTCATAGAAATCTTGGGTTGGGTTTCAACCTTGTAATTGTGAGATTGAGAGATTGGGTGGGGTGCCCTTGTGCTTGTGAAGATTGGATTCTTGAGTGTGGGACACTAGGAAGTTGCAATTGCTCAAAGTGTATCTCTAATCTACAATAGTGGAAATCCTCTAAGTGGGTTGCTTAGAGGCGAGACGTACACCGGCGTGGTGGAACTCGTATACATCGGTTTGCAAATCTTTCTTCCCTAAACTCATTTAATTTATGCACTTAATTTGTTTGGTTAATTCCTTGCTTTATTAATTTGACTAAGTGCATGATACATTAAGTTGAAACCTTTTTAATAACATTGTTGAACTTGGACTTAAGCATTTCTTTTGAATCAATCTTTCTAAAAGTCCTATAAATTGCTTTGTAACTAAATTGATTCATTATTCAAACTCTTTAAGTAGTTATTAGTTTGTCTTGTGTATAATTTGTTGCTTCTTGTTATCTAATTTATTATCTTAAATATACATAGTGATAAAAGAATCAATTTCAAGAGCATTCCAAAGAAAATTTTTTAATACTCAATTCACCCCCCCTCTTGAGTAATTGAGGCCACTTGGTTAACATCTTTTGCCAAACCTTTCCCACTATGCTGACAAAGTCGGCCCTTCGCTAGTTCTTCCACCATCCCCAAAAGAGCATCGCTAATTTTTTGGACCTCAGTAAGAAGTTCCTCAATCAATTCTCCACCAGCAGAGATGTACAACAGACTTCATATAGCCTAGTGAACCTATGCCAACTTCCGAATAAGACTCTAAAGCAATACATGGCTCACTTTTTTGAGCAAGCCATCCAAACCCGAGACCTTAGTTCTAAAGTGGCACTGCACGCCATACAGACTAACCCACCCTAAGTATATTTTCTGACTCCTTGGCCAAGAAGCCACCTCTAGATATGGATGACTTTTGAACAAGGGCCTCATAGTATATCGCCATTGATGAATGAGAAGCCGACTGGATGGGCCCCTTGGATCAGGTTAACCATCATCTTGACCAAAAAAGGAGAAGTCCCAAGAAAATCGAAACAAGCATGTTGATGCTTACAATGCACCTAGGTACACTACCTTTACGCCACTGAAGGACTGTCGCGATCAAATTCTGTAGAAGTTTACAACACTGGACTCCTCGTGCTTCCCCCCAAGGGAGAGGCCCAAGGGGTCGAATACGTCCAAGTTTTGTGTGTTCCATCAAGCCCACAGACATAGAATTGAGGAGTGTTGATCCCTCTGAAACCAGATAGAACACCTAATTCGCCAAGGACATTTAGCAAGATTCATCACTCGGAAGGACGATAGACTAAAGGAGGGAAACCAGAAAAGATAAAGGGAGCATCCTAATCAGGTTGAACTCCAGACTCGGGACCGGTTATGAGCCCCCTGCTCTCGGTCCCCGAGACCTGAAGGCCATAGAGAAGATAGAAGAAGAGTCATACACACCATTTCATGTAGATTCCCAAGCACTCGAACACGCCAGTCACACCGTTTGAAGCAGGTAAACTTATTGCAGGAGGACTTAGACTCAGTGACTATTACTTTTGACAAGTCAGATTTCCCTAAAGGCGGTCCCTATAAAGATGAGCGGATGGTGGTCATCATGGGAGTTAAAGACTTTGTGGTGGAATGGGTGCTTGTAGACCAGGGGAAGCTCAGCAGACATTCTACACTAGAAAGCATATCAGAAAATGGGTTTTCCCACCCGATGGTTGAAATGGTATGATAGGACTTTGCTCAGTTTTTCTAGTGATTCTATGTAGGTTTTAGGTTTCATTGACCTAAGGACCACTTTCGGAACTAGAAGAGACAGCCGAGCAGTCATGGTTAAGTTTTTGGCTATTGATTTTCCCAGCTCTTACAACGCGTTGCTGGGACGACCATCCCTCAGCGCCCTGGGCGTTATAGTCTCTACCATGCATCTAACCATGAAGTTCCCACTCGGGGACGGAAGAGTAGGAGTCGTTAAGGCAAACCTAGAAGTAGCCCAGGAATGTTACTATGAGAGCCTCCACCCTAAGGAGACATTTATAATTGATGAAGATATAGAGACAGGATTTGAACCTCACGATGAAGAAAATACAAGAGACCCCAGCTAGTGGAGTCCCTCAAGCTCGTCCAAGTCGACCCCACCCCAAGTCAGTTTACGCGGATTAGTGTAATATTCAACACGGACCTCGAAGAAGTTCTAGTTAACATATTGAAAGCAAATGCAGATCTATTTTCCTGGAGCCCTACTGACATGCCAGACATCAATCCCACTATAATCTGCCACTCACACAACATCGAGCCAGATGCTAAGCCCGTATCCTAAAAACCCCAGAAGATGAGTCCCGATCGGAAGAATACAGTCAAGGAGGAGACGGACAAGCTTGTGTCCGCTAACTTTATTAGGGAAGTCAAGTATCCGACCTGGCTATCAAATGTTGTCATGGTGAAAAAGTCGAGCGGCAAGTGACGGATATGTGTAGGCTACACCGACTTGAATAAGGTATGTCCCAAGGATCCTTATCCTTTACCCAATATTGATCATTTGGTTGATGAACTTCAGGATACAAGATTCTGGGCTTCATTGATGGATACTCAGGGTATAACCAGATCATAATGGACCCTAAAGATGAGGAAAAGACATCTTTCATCACTGGCGGAGTAAATTTTTGTTACCGAGTAATGTTTTTTGGTCTGAAGAATGCAAGAGCCACTTATCTGAGGCTAGTTGATAAAATATTTTCCAAGCAAATCAAAAGAAACATGGAAGTATATGTGGACGGCATGGTGGTCGAAACTAAAAAAGTGGAATTATATGTTGAACATTTGGAAGAGACATTTTTTGAGCTGCGCAAGCACAATATGCGGCTGAACCCTGAAAAATGTTCTTTCGGAGTTCAAGGTGGAAAATTTCTGGGGTATATGCTTACCTACTGAGGCATTATGGCTAACCCGGATCAGTGTCGGGCCATACTGAAGATGTGAAGCCCCCAAAACATTAAAGAAATACAATACCTCACTAGTCGGATTGCGGCCCTTTCCTGCTTCATCTCAAAGTTTTGCTAAAAATCCATGCTATTCTACAAAGTGTTGAAGAAGAAAAACTCGTTGGAGTGGACTTCGGAGTGTGAAAAAGTGTTTCAGGACCTAAAGACCTACCTTGCATCTCCACCAATTTTGACCCGACCAGATACGGGGTCAGAATTGATCCTCTATCTTTCCACAGGGACCGAGGAAGTAAGCTCAATCTTAGTCCAGGAGGACGGCCCGATCCAGAGGCCAGTCTACTTTACTAGCAAGACATTACAAGAAGTTGAAGCCGATACCAAAGTGTCAAAAAATTTTCATACAGCCTTATCGTGGCCGCACGACGACTTTGACCTTACTTTCATAGTCACCAAGTGGTAGTAAGGACTGACCAACCGCTTGGTAAAATCCTTCTGAAGTCAGAGCTCACAAGTAGGGTGGTCACTTGGGCTGTTGAATTGTCTAAATATGGTATTCGGTATGAAGCTAGAAGGCCTATTAAGGCCCAGGTACTGGCAGATTTCTTGGTAGAGCTGAGAGAAGACAAAGACAACTATGACACCACAAACAGGTTATGGACTCTTTCTGTAGACATATCCTCCAACACAAAGGGCAGCGGAGCAAGGGGTATACTGGAATCCCCGACCGGCTTGGTGGTCGAAGAGTCACTTAGATTCCAGTTCAAGGCCAGGAACAACCAAGCAAAATATGCGGCTCTAATCGTTGGACTGCGCACAGCCCTAGACTTGGGGGCCCGATGAGTTCAGGTAAGGACTGACTCCTATTTAGTAGCCCAACAGGTGGAGGGGTCATACCAAGCCAAAGACCCGACTATGATGAAATACTTAGCTTAGGTGAATGAGTTGACAAGAGACCTTAAGCATTTTCAAATAGTCCATGTTCCACAGGCGATGAACAAACGTGCTGACCTACTCTCCAAACTGGCCAGCACAATCAAAGCAAGGAATCTCAAGACAATCGTCCAAATCACCCTGGAAGAACCCATGATACAAGAGGCTCAATACACACACCAGGTAAGTGAGATTCCGACTGAAAACACCTGGATGACCCCAATTGTTGATTTTCTCAGACAGGGGGCCCTTGTAAAACACCTGCAGCAAGCTAAAAAGCTACAGGTACAAGCAGCCAACTACACTCTATTGGTGGTCAGCTCTACAAGAGAGGTTTCATGATGCCACTCCTAAAATGCCTGAATGAAGAGCAAGCTGGTTATGTAATACAAGAACTCCACTAGGGGATCTATGGCCTTCATAGGGGAGTCCGCCCCCTGGCTGCTCGGGTCCTCCGGGCAGGATATTTTTGGCCAATCTTACAGGTCGGTTGCTCTAAATTTTTCAAGAAGTGTGACCATATTAGCGTAACGCCAATTGGATCCATAGCCACCCCGAGCCTTTGCATGGAATCCTGGCTCCCTGGCCCTTTAACACCTAGGGGATGGACATCCTGGGACATTCCCCCCGGGAAAGGTCAAGTCAAGTTTCTTCTTGTAGCAATCAATTTCTTTACCAAGTGAATTGAGGCTGAACCCCTTACAACTATCACCACAGGTAAGGTTCAGACTTTCATTTGGAAGCACATCATTTGCTGACACGAACTGCCCCACACAATCATCTCAGATAATGGTCGACAGTTTACAGACAAAGGTTTTGTTGAATTTTGTGAGAACCTGGGCATTAAGCGGAAGTTCTCTTCCATAGAACATCCATAAACCAACGGCCAAGCCGAGGTGGCTAACACGGTAATCCTTCAAGAACTTAAAAAGCGACTTAGAGAAGCCAAGGGAAGATGAAAGGAAGAGTTACCTGAAGCTTTATGGGCATACCACACGACCCTGCACTCATCAACCCACAAGACCCCATTCCGACTCACATATGGGGCTGATACCATGATACCAGTTGAACTAGGGAAACCCACACTCTGACGCCTTTCTTATGACGAAGACTCAAATAATGAAGGAAGACGAGAAGACCTGGATCTCAGTTTAGAGGAATGAGATATGGCGCACGTAAAGATGCAAGTATCCAAACAAAAGTCTGCCCAGCGTTGGAACTCTCTCCTCTGACCCCGACCCTTTTGTAAAAGAGACCTCGTCTTACGCATCGCGGACAACAATCGAAAGCTATGAGAAGAAGGTAAATTTACTGCTACTTGGGATGGCCCATACCGAGTCAAAGAAGCTATTGGAAAAGGTGCTTATCGCTTAGAAGAACTGTCTGGGAAGGAAATACCAAAGACGTGGGATGCCACTCACTTGAAATTTTACTACCTGAGAGGTTTTTCCCACAGGGTTTTTCTCTCAGAAGGTTTTAACGAGGCCCTCACTTCTCCAATAAAAGTTTCAAAGTATTCAGTCAAGAAAATCAGTACACTCAAAGTCCAAGTGAGGAACTGATCCTCTCGGCAATACGTTATGAAACTTAAAATTCGTTTAAGTACTCAAAGTTTGAGCGAGGAACCGATCCTCTCGGTAATACGTTGTGAAACTTAAAATTCATTTACGTACTCAAAGTCCAGGTGAGGAACCGATCCTCTCGGTAACACGTTGTGAAACTTAAAATTCTTTTAAGTACTCAAAGTCTGAGCAGGAACCGATCCTCTCGGCAATACGTTGTGAAACTGAAAATTTGTTTAAGTACTCAAAGTCCAAGCGAGGAACCGATCCTCTCGGTAATACATTGTGAAACTTAAAATTCATTTAAGTACTCAAAGTCCGAGCGAGGAACTGATCATCTCGGTAATACGTTGTGATACTTAAAATTCATTTAAGTACTCAAAGTCCAAGAGAGGAAGCGATCCTCTCGGCAATATGTTGTGAAACTTAAAATTTGTTTAAGTACTCAAAGTCCGGGCGAGGAACCAATCCTCTCGGCAATACGTTTATACTTATACACATAAAACTCAGGGAATAAAGTATACGAGAATTACAACAAGCTAGGCATATAAAGTGAAAATGTGTAATTTTGTTCTTAAAAAGCAAGACATTACATTAATTCTCAAAAAAAGGAAAAGTTATTAAAATATGTTCCACACATCAAGGACCAACGCTGGCGCCTGGGGTCTCACCTTGATGTACCTCACCCACGACCCCGCCTTGATGCTTCTCGCTCTTAACCCCACCTGGGTGTGTCTCACCCTTCGGATTGGCTAACACAAACTTATGAACTATAATCAACTCTACACTTGCTTAGGCCTTCAGAATGTCCTCCGGATTCTCAGAATCAGAAAGATCAATGATCTCACCGTTTACCATGACTTGGAATGGCCCAATTCCCTCCAGGTTGAGATCCACTGAAGGGTTAAACAATTGAATTTATTGCTGGTAAAGGTCGAAGGCTGCCACGTACTTCTCGGATAGTTGCTCCTCCAAAAAACGTATGTGGGCCGCCTCCTCCACCTTGCGCTTCTCAAGCTCGCTTTCGGCCCCCTTCAGCTTCTCCACGACCTCCTTCCTGGCCGTACATATCAAGGCGTATGCCTTTTCTACAGCTCCTAGGCGCCTACCTAGATTGGCACATTGGTCCTCAACAATGGCCAACTTCGACTCCGCCAATTTCTCCCCTGACCGAGCCTCCGCTAACTAGCCTTCAGCAAGCTTCAACTTGTCTGCCAATCCCCCAACTGCCTTCAAGGCATCCCCAAGTTGTAGGGTGGTAAACTTGTTAGCATCCCGCAGTGAATCCCTCTCAAACTACAGAGCTGTCTTCTAATTCCTCAGTGCCACTAGCTCCTTTTCCTGCTCGGTAAAGTGTTTTTCCAAGAATCAAGTCATGGAAGTCGCCTGAAGGTTGAACATCTCCACGGCCCGACATATAGCTGTCGTGTTCAACCCTTTGAAGTTCTTCTCATCCTTCTTGAAGACCACTTTCTGATTGATAAAGAAGGGCACAAGGAAACGCACATCCCATAATGAGTGAGCAGGATTGCTTGTACCACACAACGAGCCATTGACAAAGTTCTCCCACCGTTGATCCTCCAGCTCCATCTCGCTAGGTAGAGCACTCGCCACTTTCTTAACACACAGCTCCCTAGTGGATGCCACCTTAGCACCTCCTTGGTTAACTCGATCCCAAGTGTTTAGCGACACCGACTCCCGCTCGGGGCTATCCGATACTATGATAGTATTGCGGCCGCCCCAACTTTCTCATCAGCATGGACTGATGACTCCGGATGATCAACTCCTAGATTTTCTAACCTTACGGCCCCACGAGCAACATCCTTAGTCAAAGACTTACCATGGCGATGTTTTATTAAAACTCGGCCCGCCTTTCTCTCCAACTGGGAAGGAAGGGGAACCACATTAATAGGAGTGGCAATAGTTACTTGTTGTCTTAAAGATATTCTGGACTCGGTCTCTGGGACTGTCGACCCCGCTCTCGCCCCTTTCTTGGCACCCTATTTCTTCTTGCCTATGATCCGTAGGTCAGTTCCCGGGTATCATTTCCTCAAATCCTTAATCGATAAGTTGTGAGGAGCTATATCATCTACACAAATAATCAACAGAAAGCTTGAGTCAAAAAATAAGCACAAATGAAAACAACAATATATAGTCAAAACTACACTCACCGATCTACGCGTTAAGGGCGCTTGGGTGAGGGGATAAAGCTATCAGAGCTTGAGGACTAAAGTAGGTCTTCTTCATGTCCTCATGGAAAGACTTGACATCCGCCCTCTTAGATAGGGACAGGTCATCCCAAGACACGTGGAATTGGATTGAATTATGAGTCCAATACAGTAGGAATCAAGGACGGTGTCAGGATAGTGTAAAAAGTCCTCCCCATGAGGATCCAACCCAACTCGGATTTTAAAAAACCCCATTTCAAAATTCTTGTAGAACTGGTCGAAGGCCTTGATCAGGTTACGATGGGCGACACCATTCAGGGAGACCCAACTCACAGACACTCCCACTTTAGGAATCTTAGCGTTATAAAAGTAAAAAAAATAGAGGAACAGAAGGAAGTCGGCCAAAAATACTCACACAAGACTTCAAACGCCTTCACAAATGCCCACCCATTCAAGTATAATTGGGTCGGAACGATATTCAGGGCACTCAATACTCTAATCTCAAAGTCAGAAAAAGGGAAGGACAAATACAACCTAGAGAAGAAAGTCTCATACACGAAAATCAAGTCTAACTCACTCGGGTCTGCACGCTCGTGGTAGACTCTATCAGAGGCAGAGCAATAAATACACTCCATATTACGGGCAAGAAAAGAATGGTTGAACATTCCCCCTTCGCACAATTGGGCCACAGACTCCTCACTCTGGAAGGAAGAAGAGATGGCCAACACCTCATCCTTCACCCAAGTGTAAGAACTGCCCTCAGGCGATGTCATTATAACTCTCAGGCTAAAAGAAGTCAGAAGGGAAAAGACACTAACCTAATAGGAAAGACAGGGAGTGCTAGGAAGAGGAGAAGAAATGGAACTCAGAAGCAACAAAGTCCAGTAAATAAAAGCTCTAAGAAGACGAAGAAGGGTACAAACACAACAGGATGAAGGTCTAAAAAAATATGAAATGAAATGAGCGGGCCAATTTATAAGCAAAGAAGCTAACCCTTCGTCGTCCCAGATCCGACAGTCAGAATGTGAAAAGGTTTGAAAATAGAGGGGTGTGATGTTTTGGGGCAACCCTCTCAAATGAAGCGACGTGGATTCAAAGCCAACAGGTAGGGAGCAGGGGGCCCTTTGATCAACGGACAGGACGATTTAGGACAACCTTGGGTAAAATGATGCGCTTTTAATGATACATTAATAGCATAGGGATGCAGAAACGGTGTAATCACGATAGGCATGTGTTCTCATCTCCTCGAGAATAAAATGGCGGTTGACAACTCTTCACCACTTGGCAAAAATGCATAAGTGCTTTAAAAATCCTTTTCTCAGCTCATCCATGCTTTAATTGTCTTGCCAATTTGGTTTTTCACTTCATTATGAATTAACTTTTCAAAGACTTTCTAACTTATACTACATAAATCCATACTTATTGAAATTTTCAATTAGTATGTCGAAGTATTGAAAAACACATCTAGTTGTTGTTCCAATAGGTCCATATATATCATTATATATTAGATAATAGATTGCTTATCTTTCACTTTTCAATGAATGAGGTCTCAACTATCTCTCTAATAAATAAAGATTTACATGTCTTAATTGATTCCAACATCAAAAGAGTCCAGATAACCATATTAATGGTATCTAGAAATGTGTTTTTCATTCATTTGCCTTAGAAGACAATACCTTGTAAGCAAGGTTCAAAATCACTTTAACCTACTTTGACAGTTATGTTATAAATAGGTGTTTTAAGATTTAGGATGTGGAATCCATTACTCAATTGTGTATGAACATCATTTTAAAGAAATAAAGTTATTTTATAAAAAAACCTTTCTTATCCAACAAAAAAAATATACACAATGTCTAGTTCGCTAACTAACCTAATAGGTGAAGATCTTATCTTTAAAGTAGTAACTTTTGCTCTATTTTACACATAGATTTCTCAACCCTTAGCAAGTGATCTACTTCCTTGATCTTTCAAATAAATGTGAGATTTGCTACTAGTATCCGATACTAATGCCAGTGAATTAAAAATAACTTAACTTCTTTAACATGACTTACAGTGAAGTCTTACTTCCTTTTCTTTTGAACTCCTTCAAGTTCTTTAGACAAATTATTTCAATGTCTTATTTAGCTAAAACTAGAAACAATTTCCTTTCTTGATCACCTTTTAGACTTCTATTTACCCAGACCAACTCGACCTTAATAGAGTTTGTATATAATCATACCGTATATCTCCATATATTCATATTGCATTTTATAACTCAAAGTGTATACAGACTCTATAAGGTATTCAATACCCAACGATAGATGATATTGAAATAAGCCAAACATGAAACACTGCCACTTCCTCTTTATTAAAAATAATTCTTAAGTCTCGATACCTATCTGGGTATTTTTCCAGATAAAGTGTCCTTCCAAAGGACATATTGCAACGAAAATAATATTTGGTTTATCATGGTTGTTCTAAAACAAATTATATGGAAATCTATCACTTTCATTTAAAACATATTTAACTTTTGATCATTAAATAAATATATTGTCTCCCACTATTTGAATTCAAAACAAATACCCTCATTGAATCAGAAAAATCCCATTGGAAGATTTTTCTAGCGGGCTAAGATCCATATCTTACTTAGTGTTGAGTCTGCTTTGACCGATCGCCTAACCCTTGATTATTTAGGTAAGAAACATATTTCCAATTGCATCTCATGTAACTCTTGCATGATTGAATGGGTAACATTTTACCCTTAGTCATCATATGAATTTAAGCTCAATCCTTACGCCTCTAAGTTATTTTCAATACAATTGAAAAACTTAGTTAAGTTAAGGCTCAATAAAAATGATTTAGATGTTACAATTATCCTATTGTGCCTTACTAATATAAATGATAGCACCTTGCTTTGGCAGACCCACTATTTATTAACATTAGTCTCAATGAGTGTTACATATTGGAAGGCATTTCAACTTAATATTAATGCTTCTAGGTTCTTCCATCTAATTATAGTTATCTAGATAAGTCCAATAGCAAATGGTTGGATAACCCAATTATCCATCATCCTTTACTAATATCAATAAAGGCACCCTACTTTGGTAGAACCTACACTTTATTGAAACTAACGTTGATAAGTGTTACTTATTGGAATGTGTTTTTGACTATTTATACCTTTAGGCTATTCTAATCTAATTAAAAAATCCTATTTGAATAAAACTCAATAAGTCATATTTGGATAATCTAATTATCCAATCATTTCCTACTAAACATAAATAAAGGCACCTAACTATGGCGTAACCTGCACTTTATCTATATCAAGTTTGATGTTATTACTTATTGGAAGGTATAATGATCGGGCTTGAGGGATTTCAATTTTCTTATTGTTCATTACCAATTTTCGTTAAACGCTTTAGCACAAAATAAAACCCCAATATATACAATCAAAATGTGAGATATTTATAGTTTTCCTAGAAAAACAAAAGAGAATAAACCTAAGAAACTATGGTGGCACCACTTCTTGAAGTCCTACTTCCAGGATCCACCATCCTTTAGAGTCACTACTCCATTGTTCCTTTGAAGGTCAACATCTTCTAGGTCTTCATCTTGTTGCCTCGACCCGATCATGATTATAATTATATATATAGAAACTCGTTTTACATACGAGTGAAGGGTTTAGAAGAGAAATACAATAGAATAGAGAGAGGGGCATAACACGTAGGTTGTATTTAAATAATTTTATATAATATCTAAGACCATAACTATTTACTATGCAGCATGTTAATTAATTAGTAGAGTGATCAATTGTATTTAAAATAAAATAAATTTTAAAACACATAATTAAACATGTGAGGTCATAAAAAGAAAACTATGCAAAGAAGTTCAGCGGTTCCGCTTACCGTTCAACGAATAGGGTCAAGTGGAGGCTACCCTTTGTAGGGTGCCGAGTAGCATTCCAACCTGAAAATTTAGTACTGTAATCAAGTTAGTTCCCATGAAAGAAAGGTGCGTTCGGTGTGACCGCTTAAGTACCAAGTCTTTCCTAGCCAGAATGTCCCACTGACCATTAACAACTCAAAATATTCAGTTAGGATTTTAAATAATTTGAAATCTTAATTTCAAGTTTCAACTCTTGAATCCTAAATTTTGGAATGGCCAAGGTTTAACTTTTAAACCTTATTTTTTGACCCCAACAACTATCCTAAAATAAGAATAGTCAAGGTTTAACTTTTAAACCTTATCTCTGGTCTCAATAACTATCTTATTTTTAGGAACAGACAAGGTTTAACTTTTAAACCTTATCTCTAGAGTTAAAGATATTTTATTTTGAATCCTATTAAATTTGATAGAATCTTATCCTTAATTTGTAACTTTTACAAATTCTATCAAATTTATTAGGATTGAATATTTGATTTTTAAAATTATTAAATTTAATAAAGATCTTATCTTCTATTTGCAACAATTACAAATCATATTAAATTTAATAAATATGAATCAATTTATAACTCTTACGAATCCAATTGAATATAAAATACAAAATATTTTACAAATCACAATAACTTTAAAAGAATCACATATGATGCAAATCCTATTAAAATTAATAAGAATAAATTATTTAAATTTGTAACTATTACAAATGTTAAATTTAACAAACATTTAAAATTTGATTTGTAACTTTTACAAACCGAATTAAAGAATAATAATAAAATCAAATATTTTATTTGTAAAATTTACAAATAAATAAAATACCGTTGTAACATCCTAAATTTTAAAATAAGGGAATTAAATAACAGAATAAATATTATGAATTTGTATGTGAATTATTTAACATCCCAAATTATTGAAAATAATTAAATTATGAATTTTTGGGGATTTTTGGTGATTTATGGATACCGGTTAAGTTGAAAATGAGCCCGGTTGAGTTATGGGTGTCGGACCAAGTATCTCGGAATGAGATGATATTAGTCAGGGCTGTTGAGAATAATATTGGGAGTCCGAACATATATTCAGAATAATTTTTAGATGAAGTATTGAGCCCGAACAATGAGTCTGTTGGTCATAAAACGATAAATCTTTAGTGAATGATTAAAATTAAAACACATGAGCCCAAATTCCCTTTCCTTTTCCACGTGAATGCTGAAGCAATTGGGAAAAATAATTCACTTCTTCTCTTCTTCATCTCTTCCTCATTTCTTCTCCTACTTTCTTCTTCTTCCAAAGCCCTAACTTTGAGTGGTGAGTGTGAACACCTCTTTTGGTCCGGCCCAAGTGAAAAGGATTCTAAAAAAAAAACTGACTCGGAAATGATCATTTCCAAGTAAGATGACTCGGAATGATCATTTCCGAGTAAAGAGGCTCCGAGTGAGACGTAGCCAAATGCTGTGTCTCCAAACAGGGAGTTTTCAAGTGGGCCTCAAGTGTCAAGAAATTTCCAAATGAAGAAAAGGCTTCAAGTAAAGACACAGGGAAGGACATTCCGAGTGAAGTGAATGTACCGAGTGGTCAGCTCGTCAAATTCCAAATTCTGAGTGGGGAATAGGGTCGGTTCCGAGTGAATACATCCAAAGGATGGATGATGAGTGAAACCATCCTGATTGGAAAATGAGACCGACTCTGAGTGAATGCATCTGAACTATTGTTTGTCAAGTAAAACCATTCTGATTTGAAATGTAGGGTCGGTTCCGAGTGAATGCATCCGAACTGTTGATTGACGAGTGAAACCATTCAGATTGAAATGTAAGACCAGCTCCCGAGTGAAGACGTCCGAGTGGTCAGACTTTCTCAAGTTCCATTCCGATTTGAAATGAGAGTCCAACTCCTGAATGAGTATATCTGGATTGTTGGTTGACGTGTGAAACAAGTGAAATGTGAGTCCGACTCCTGAATGAGGAATCCCGAGGGAGAACATCCGATTGGAGACTCCCGAGCAAATACATCCGAGTGAGTTGATGCGCAATTGAAACAAATCTGAGTGAAGACCAAGCTTGATGAATGAGCCTGATTGAATTATTCCTGAACCATGTATCCGACCAGGGATATGTCCGAGTGGAACATTTTAAGAGGTTCCGATTGAATCATTTGCTTCCCGATCCTGAGTGGGTCTCATATGAAAGAAGGAAGGATCTGAACGAATGTCGAGTGAATCATTTGGGCTGGTTCCGAGTCATTCTTCAATCAGTGCCGATTGAATCATTTGAACTTGTTCCGAGCCACTCTCCAGTACCGAGTCACAATCTTCAGTCAGCACCGAGCCAATCTTCAGTCAGCCCTGAGTCACTCTCTTCAGTCAGCACCAAGCCAATCTTCAGTCATTTCCGAGTCACTCTCTTCAGTCAGCACTGAGCCACCCTTCAGTCAGTTCCGAGTCATCCCTCTTCAGCCATTTTCCAAGCCATCCTTCAGCCATTTTCCAAGCCATCCTTCAACCATTTCCAAGCCATCCTTCAACCATTTTCCCAGCCATCCTTCAACCATTTCCGAGCCACCTTTCAGCCGGTTTCGAGCCACCCTTCAGCCAGCTCCGAGTCACCTTCAGTCAGTTCCGAGTCATTTTTCACTCGGTTCTAGTTGAGTGTTCAAATCAGAATTGCTTTGCTCATCTAGCTCCTCACAGCAACCCAACACCGACCGGCAAAGCAACATCGAGCAAAGCTTTCACTCAGTCTTTTGTGTATGAACAGCACCTTTTCCACTCGGATTATTTCCCACTATGGGTGTATACCGACCGAGGCACTAATCCGAGTCATAAGAGAACACCGGCTCCCTATTTCCACTGTTCGCCCATGTTGACTTGGATTCCACCACCTAAGTGGATTCATGAATCCTGGAAATGGCAGACAGGGGGCGGAAGTGGAGAAATTAAAAATTCCCCACCAGCTACTGTCCCCCCACTACCTGTTAGTGGCTAGGCTGTCTCTACTCTGAGTGGAAGCCTATGCTGTCCAAGCACTCAGCAGCCCTTATAAGTACCCCATCTAAAGATGCATAAGGGGTTGAATTGGCTGGGTTTGAATTTTGAGGATCCTGGAGCCTTCATTGGAGAGAAGAAACTGTCCTAAAGCCTCCCACCGTCCTCCTCCTTAATTTTCCATACCATTCTGCTCTTAAACCTTCACAACACCGTCCCCCTCTTCACACCATACCGTCCTTCACCTCTCTACCCAACACCGTCCTTCACCTCTCTACCCAACACCGTCCTTCTCCTCTAAACTCCAACACCGTCCTTCCCTTCACCACACCGTCCAACTTCCCCACACAGCACCTCATCCCTTCACAACACCGTCCCTCTCTTCACACCATACCGTCCAGCCCTCTCCTTTAAACCCCAACATCGTCCTTCACCTCTCTACCCAACACCGTCCTTCTCCTCTAAACCCTAACACCATCCTTCCCTTCATCACACCGTCCAACTTCCCCACACAGCACCTCTCAAATCCTCACAACACCGTCCCAGCACTCTCACCTACACTCATCCTCTCAGAAAGGAGAACACTTTGGTACGTTTCCTTCCATCACTCGGTATCTCTCGTCCTCACTCGGTTTTCCTTTTCCTAACTCGGTTTTCCTTTTCCTAACTCGGGTTTCCTTTTCCTAACTCGGTTTTCCTTTTCCTCACTCGGTTTTCCTTTTCCTCACTCGGTTTTCCTTTTTCTCACTCGGTTTTTCCTTTTCCTCACTCAGTTTTTCTTCTCCCACTCGGTTTTTCTTCTACCACTCGGTTTTTCTTCTCTCACTCGGTTTTCGCTCATTTTTCCCTCTCTTTTCCGAACTCACTATTTCTCTTTTGTAGCTTCTGCTACCCCTCTTTTCTGTCTTCTTTTTTGTCCTTTACTTTTAAGTTTTACTTAAAAAGAAAAAAATTTTGTTCATCCATTTCCTATAAAACATCTAAAGAACTACGTAACCCTGATTTCTTAGTAACTCAAGAATACGTAGAAGCAGGACTTTAAATCCTGTCGAGCCCACCTTTCCCATTTTTATTCCTATTTTTGTTTTCTTTATTTTTCCTTTGTAACTTCATTTTTATCTACTTCCATGAAAAATCAATTTAGACATGACGTCTTGTTGATTTTCCCTTATTTCCAGTAGGCCATCACCACAAGGAACGGGATACTTGGGATGAGACGTCCCATTTATCCCCTTCTCATTTCTGACCCCGTATCTTGATTAAATTCCGTGAAAATCAATTTAGACGTGACGCCTTGTTGATTTTCCCCTATTTTTGGTAGGCCATCACCACAAGGAACGGGATACTTGGGACGAGACGTCCCGTTTATCCCCTTCCCGTTTCTAACCCCTTATTTTGATTAAAGGATGACTAATTTAGACGCGACGTCTTGTTAGTATCCTTCCCTTTTCCTGTTTTATACCAAAGCCAAGGTTAATTTGGACGTGACGTCCTGTTGACCTACACTTCATGTCTGTTCAGTTTGTTCCTTCTATTTTTACACAAAGTACAGCAATAAAAGGGGAGAAATATAACATCTTTTGTAAGGTTATTTATGTTGCGCATTTTCAATCTTGGTATTGTTTCTAACAGGCGATGTAGGGTGCTAATACCTTCCCTACTCGTAACCGACTCCCGAACTTGAATCTCATTTTTTTAAACCAGCGCTTTACTGAATTTAGTTTTTTCCAATGTTTTTCCTATGGATAAAAACGTTGGTGGCGACTCCCTGTTTTCTTTTCGAAAGGATTTCGAAACTCGTTTTATTTCGAGAGGGTCGGCCGCGCCGTCGCGATCCAGGTCGCAACAGTGAGCTTCTCCTCTATTTTTGTTTTGAAGAAGCTAGGAAGAGAACCATTGGAGCTGAATTCCTCTTCCTCTTCTCCTCCATTTTCGCAGCCCTTTTTTCTCCCCTTGGAACCCATTTCGTTTTGGGTGTGTGGTAAGCTCCTTTCATCATTTTTTGATGGGTTAATGATGATATTATGGGATGTTATGATTTAGAAGAGTAATGCATGTACATAAGTAACTATTTAGGGCATTGAATGCTTATGCCCTAAGGTGGATGGCAATAAATGTGGGTATTTATGAGGAGTTAATGGTGGTTGGTGCATTTATGTGGTTGGGTTTTGGAGAAAACCCTAACCTTGAGATTTGGGGGAAAATAGTTAATGTTGATTTAAGAATAGGAGTTATGAAGAAATGCATGACATTGAGAAATATGAATGTTGGTAGATGGAGTTTTGTGAAGCTTGGGACTAGGGTTGTCTTGTAACCCTTGAAATTAATGGTGGTGGTTTAATGGGAAGGAATTCCCGAAGCCTAATAAAGAATAAAAATGGTATCTACAACATGTCTAGCACATGTTGTGAAATTATAAATATGAATATGACTAAATAAAATAGAATTGATGACTTGAGTAGTTGATTAATTAAGGTTTTACATGAATGTGAATGTAGGACCTATTCCGAACGACGAGGCGAGAGCATCTTATCAATCAGAATTCTTCTCTTGAGGTAGGAGAGGAGTCTTATGTTCTAAATGCATGAATTTGGATGTTATTTGATTTCCATATGTATTGGTATGCATGTTAGCCTTGCTTGTGATGATATGTAAAAAATTGTAATGTGTTATATGGTATGGATCGTATGTTTGGCAACATGCTTTGATGCATTTAGAATATTCATGGTATACTATATCGAGGTGTTCAGTGATCGATGATATGATGTTATGTTTGTATCTACCATGAATGTGATATGAATGTTGACGACGTTTGCGGAGAATAAGAATAAAGGAGAATGCCACACAAAGACTTAAACTAATGTGAAAAACCAACAATAATAAAAGCTTGATGATGATGTTGGTAATAGTGTTGATGATGTTGTATGATGAGTGGCATATATAGAATGCATATGATTTGCATTTGCATCCATGGCATACTGCATAGTTGCCGGTGTTGGAATTTTAGGGGATTCCCCCGGTTAGCCCAGTGGGAGGGCGGCTCTGTGCACGAGCAATTTATATTTCCCCTGTGACTCGGTGTGTAAGTCACGAAGCTGCCCATGTTATGCTACGGGGAGCCGCATGTGGTTGACCCTTGTGGGGGTGGCTCTTGATGAGCAGGTGTCCCCAATGGTCCTTGAGGTCACAGCTGCCATGATATATCTCATGGTTGGCCCGCAACACCTTATGTTGATATGTTGTATAGCGTGGTCATGGTGAAAATAACCAGGTGTTGCAAGATGGGCGACGCGGTTTGGTACCAGTAAAATAATTGGTGAATGCATGCAAAATTTGAGAATAAGTGTGCACATTTTACTACTGCAGTAGGGGTATGGTTTGATAATCATACTTGAATCCCAGATTTGGTGTTTATAATCCCATAGTCAGATCTGCAATTGTTGAGATATTCCTTTGTGCATATGCATTAGCTTAAGAGCATTTGCATATAGAAGGAGGTATGCCAAAGCGGTGAGATATGATGATGGTTGTGTTGAGGTTGTAAAAATATATTTTAAGACAACATAAAAGATATAAATACCAAATAATGGTTGTGTGATAGTTCAATTGTTGAGAGACGTGATTATGTATGTGCTTGTGTACTTTGTTTGGAATTGTGTTGTTAGTTATGATAAATGTATGGTGGAATTGTGAGGGTATATGACATGGTGAATGTTATAGATGTGCAAAGTATACATGTGTAGATGCATATATACATAATCACATGGTATTCATATTCATACTTTTGGAATGTGGACTCACTCTCCCATGTTGTCTATTTTTAGAATTGTGATGTAGGGCATTCATGGGAAGAGTTAGCATTTTGAAGTATATTTTGGCTGTGAAGGTAAATAGTTGTATAAGAAGTGCCTTGGCCGGCGATATCTGGATTTTGTGTAGCATGAGATGTAATGAATGCTTGTTTGGATAATTTTAGGTGATAGATGATTTTGGTGGTCATAGAGGAAAATTGGATCTTAATGTATGATCAATTTTTATCTATGACCCAAGGGATGTAAATTGATGAATGATGATGCTTGTTAATGTTTGATCTTATGAATGAATGGATGTTATATATATAAAAAAATTTATGTTTTGGTGGTTATATGAATTGGTGAGTTGGATTCCTTATGTTTTCATGAATTAGAATGGATTTTAATGGTTAATGATGAGTGAGGCAAGTTTCAAAGGTGTCATATAATGTGTAAATCATGTAGAAATTAAATGAATTGCAGTAGATTGAGTTTTGGTATGGTGTATTGTATGTTAGTATGCAATTTCACGTTTTCTGCATAAATTCTGCAGAACTCGCTCAAGCGAGTGAGAATCTCGCTCGAGCGAGATTGTTATGAATCAGAGTTTTGGCCCCTGGCCTGATTTCGCCTGAGCAGGTGTATATTTCACCCAAGTGAAATCATCATAGAATCGGGGGTTAGCCTCTGGACAATTTTCGCTCAGGCGGAAGAGTGGTCGCTCGAGCAAGGAGGATGAGAATTCGACACTGGACGATTTTCGCCCAGGCGGGAGTTGCCTCACCCAAGCGAAAATTGACTAGAGAGCCACTATCGTTTATGGAAAAATCTCGCTTAAGCGAGACATATCTCGCTCGGGCGAGATTGGTATCTGATGCAACCTTCCTCCCTTCGCTCAAGCATCTCGCTGGCCCGCTTATGGATTTCCTTCACAACTCGCTCAAGCGAGGTGGGGCTCGCTCAAGCGAGGTGGGGCTCGCTCAAGCGAGAGGAGCCCCTGTTGCAAATTATCTCTCTTCGCTCAATCTCTCCTTGCCTCGTGAAACATCCTAGATTAAATAAAAAATAAATCCGGGACAAAGAAAATTTTTCCAAAATAATAAACCGAAATAGACCATAAAAACAACCGGGTGACATATGGAATGGAAGGCAAGGGCAAAACAAAGCACACATTCGGTAATTTAGCGGAAACACAACAGCTTAAGCCGGCCCAAACAGTACACCCTCGCTCAAGCGTGGTCCAACATCGCTTGAGCGAGATATCACAAGGCAACAGCGGAAGACACATCAACGCCTAAGCGAATCCCACAGAACAACGCTCACTCGCTCGAGCGAGGTCCAACACGCTAGAGCGAGACAACCCAACTCGCTCGGGCGAACACCCCATCGCTCAAGCGAAGCAACCAGAAGCCTTCACACCCATTCACACTCGCCGGAGCAAATCCTTCATTCGCTAAAGCGAGAAGCCACACTCGGCTATCCAACACTCGGGATCAAGGGGTTCCATTCATTCGGGAACGACCCATCATATCATACTTAGTCATTTATTTCCTATCCTCAAGGGTCACATATATAAGATACACTCGGAAAATAATAATCATTCCACTCGGAATTTATAAACCTTCCTCGCTCGGGATATCGTCCAATCAAACACCACTCGGTGTATTTCAACCTCAATTCAATCGGGAATGTATCCTACATCCATCACTCGGTATATTTCCACTTCTCTCACTCGGAGAACACCTAGACCTTCCTTTACTCAGAAAGGGTCTCTACAATCATTCATCACTCGGAATATTCTAGCCAGATTCACTCGGCATATACCATCTTATTCATTCGGGGAAAGCCATCAAGTTAAGTCCCACTCGGACTTATTCAAATCTTAACCACTCGGAATATAGTTCCTCATTCATTCGGATTATAAATATCATACACTTAGAATTCATTCCCATCTAAATCATTACAACAACTTTCCCCTCGGAGGAGGTTCTCTTAGCATCTCCACTCGGCATACCTAGATCTTTCTCCACTCGGGGTTATACTCATATTTTTTGCTCGGTATTACTTACGCCTAACATACCTGGGAAATTCTCCCATCGACTCCCACACAGTGTAGGTTCATCTAAAGGGATTCACTCAGAATCTCTTTAAGTTTCTCCACTCGGAAAAGGAGCCCAAACACTATAGTCTCACTCGGATTCATCAACTTAACACTATTTCACCCATCAACAATCCTCAAATAATTCAACAACACTTCACAATCAATACAGTGTATGTTACCAATATAACCACACACATATATATATGTAAACATACACTCGGGTACATATCATCTTAACCTTATACATTAAACAACATTTATTATCCGATTCAAGCACAGATTATCAATCGTAAACTATATATATGCTTAACATGCACACAGATCCTAATAACTCAGATTCCTTATATATAAATTTATATCCGTTATACAACACTGTTATTATGAGCCGGCCAAGGCTTTAATATAACTATATACAATCGGTACAGCATACTCTGTACATTACAACAATCGTAAATACCCATCACTCGGGTTAAGGCTCTCTCCTCATTCCGAGTCCGACCTGCACATACTGAAAAATGGTGTAGGGGGTGAGCATTTTAAATATTAAATGATAGATACTGACTCGGATTATTCTTTAATCAGGCAACATTATACATATACATAACAATAACCAATAATATATGCAGTGCCACTTAATCGAAATACACATAAAACATTTCCGATCAAAATCTACTCAGTTAACACTCGGCTATATGCACATATCATACTCAATAACCTTAACACATATGCATGCAATCAGGTCTCAATCAACATCAACTATACATGTACATAGAATTCAATCACTCGGTTCTGCATTTGTGTGTAATTGGTTTTTATCGTTGCAACGTAGGCTCCCAGCCTTCTATTCAGCTCCCAGCTGCTTGGCCGTTTTACTAGTACCAAACCGTTTGCCCACATAGGTGACACCAACGCTCTCATCGCCAACGGCGGTATTCACGGGCAGCCTGAGTCTCACTCAAAGGCTACCTTGAGTCTCCCTCAAAAGGATTTCACAGCATCTCACGCCTTAATAACCGATGGTAGTGTCCCACACTACATGCTCCCAGCATTAACGCATCCCATGCACCACACGCGGATTCATCACACAACACAGAGTGCATATACACAACTTTTCACTCAATAATACATGCATCACATGCAATCGGTATTAGACATTCTCAGAACTCAATAAATTAACCCAACACACATGCATCTCATGCAATCGGTATCATAACTCAATAGATTAACATAATAACACATGCATCCCATGCAATCGGCGTTAGATAGTATCAGAACTCAATAAATTAATCCAACAACATAAGCATTTCATGCATTCGGTATTAGACAGTATCAAAACTCAATAAATTAATCCATCAACACGAGCATCTCATGCAATCGGTATTAGACAGTATCAGAACTTAATAAATCAACCTTTTCTCATATGCAGTCAGCATTTAAAATCATAGTAGCATGCATGACACACAAGTCATTCGGTAATCATCAATAGTACTTTAGCACATTCCTTTCATGCAACCATTCAACACTTCTCAAAGCTGTTAACATGTAATTCATGGATAGAACTAGACATGCATCACTCAACTCTTACTCATCATACATCCGGGTAACACACACTCTTCATGCAAGCATAACACACCAATCAGAACACAGAAACAGCGATCATCAACACCCGGAACCCGTCCATAACCCATGCATTTAAGATATAAGATACCCCCTACCTGGAATGAAGGTTCCAGGAGCTCCACGAGCTAACAGCTTTGATCGGCTGCTCACCGATTGATCCTTCAGTCACCCTCCTTCACTGAACGCTCCCGTCATTGTATTCTGCACAGCTTGAAGGAATCGGAGGCTATCTCACACTCTCGAACAGTTCAGCCACCAGGACACTTAGTACATCTGCATGCAAGGACAAGGGAGGCCATTCGAGCCTTCAAGAAACCCAGTTCTCTGCTCGCTCTCTTGAACAGCTCCATCACAACGCTAGTGAACGCTCTATCCTCCCTGAAGCACTTCGTAGTGCAGATCTCCACTGAGGCTCAGGCAGCTTCGAGCAAAAGAGAGGGAGAAAGAGAGAAGTTGACGAAGGGAAATGAAGAATAGGGAAGGAACAGAGTGTCGTCCCTGAGTCGTCGAAGGAGAAGCTCTCAACTCAACTTCCTCACTCACATGCTCGACGAAGGAAGGAGAAGAAGAAAAGACGAAGGAACAAAACAACGTTTTTGTCTTCCTCGAGGAGAACTTCCCACTCTTACTCTCTCAATCGTTCCTAACGTTTCATGCGAATGAATGGGTGGAGAGGAAGCTGAACATCTTTATACACCCAGGGGCACATGCGTAAATTCAACCTGGCCACTAACAATAATTAATTAACCATTAGCTCTCTAATCTACAATTAATCTTAACTCATTCACTAATCTCACTCGGTAGTTAATTTTTAAATCGGGATGTTACAATTCTCCCCTCCTTTAAAGAATTTCGTCCTCGAAATTCCAATATGAACTTATCTCAACAAACGGCTCAGATATTGCTGCCTCAACTATTGTATGTCTCTACTCTCCAAGCATTCACCGATTGGTTCATAATTCTACTCGGTATAGCTTCTCCTCTCAAGCGGTTTACCGTCCGCTCCACAATTCCAGTCGGCAAAATTACTAGAGTCAGATCCTACCTGAGTACAACCTCTTCATAGAATTCAATATATTTGGGGATTCAATTTTAAAACGTACAATCTACCCCCTTCAACTCTGTCGATTCACTATAACCGATGGTACCTCTAGTTCTTTGGCCGCTCGGCCCTATACTCACAACACCAATCAGTGTGCATCTATCGTCATTTCCCCCAATTCTAAGGAGTCTTTCGATACACTTAAGTACCCACACAGAGCATAAGTTCAAAATTATGTCATATAAGGCATACTATGGATGCTAATTATCCAGTTGGGAAGAATCTAGTTGGTAAACAACATTACCGATCCCCATAAATTATTCACCAATGTCCGATTAATCTCAGATTAAACTGTCGGGTATTCAACGTCCGACCACAAAATTTCTTCTCTAACCCATAATATATCTTGGCAAAACCGAAACCAACACCCAACAGAGTTTCAAGGTGCTCTAATCAGCACAGACTGCCTGGATTCATCCTTTACAGGCATCACACTCGGTTCTAAAATCTCAGATTTCTAACCATTCCTTCGGCCGATTCCATGCCTACACCCTGAGAAGGTCACTCGGAACTCTCAATCAAAAGGATTATTCGGGGTTTGAAGGTAATTCTTACCCGGAAAACTTTCCATTTACCCAAATTTTCACTCGGAATTCAAGCCTACTGCAAATACAAATCTGAGTTCAAACTTAGCAGCTCCAAACATCAATCCGAACACATCTATGGATAAATTTACCTCTCGGGTATTTACTCTTCCTCGGGATAAGTCACTCGGAGACTTACCTATTCATAGCCCCACATTCCGACCAGAAGTTCTTTTGGTAAAGATTAATCAGGGGCACATCCTACAGACTTAGAAATTTCACACGATGGGAACCGTCTATCAGGTACTATTCCACTCAGAAACGTCACGCTCCGAGTCACATCACTCGAATCTTACCCTACTCAGAAGTGTTACGCTCGGACACAATTCCCCTTAACTTAGTAATGATCCTCTCTATGAGATTTACTCGGAACACCATAACTTCACTCGTTAGTCCTTTCTCCCAGAAGGTTTTCACCCGGAATTATTTCTACTTTCTCACGCTCAGAATATACTAATCCTTTCCGAGCAAGTTCCTCACTTCACAATTTATCTTGGCTCAAGATCCTGGTTTCCTCATTAAACCCACAGCATCACTCGGTTAGCATTATAGAATTTTCAATTTTTAGTGACAGACTCGATCACCCATCTATTTCAATAACTAATCCTTATTTTAATAGCTAATTCATACCCAATAACCTCTTATCCTCTCGGAGGTAAACACATCAAGGTTAAACAACCTTCAATCCTTATTTTGATAAACTAACAATTACTTTCCACTTAATACAGTTCTTATTTTCACTCAGAACAGTCCGATGGACTCCCATCTCCATAAGCAGCTACAACCTCACTTGCGCGACTCATGAATTATTGCATCCAACTCATAGGATGACGTCTCATTCCTATAGGGTTACAATAATTATATAGAGTCACTGCAGCGTGTACGCTGCCACAATACCTATGGTATGAAGAGTCATACCGGAACAAGATACATTACACTCCTTTCACTCACACCGACCAAATTCACTCAGCCAATACTAATTCATAAAAATTAGTGGCAATTAACACACATACATATATAAGCAATACATTACATCAACATCATCAGTATGCACCACCCAGGGTACATCACGCAACAGCAATCGTAAAATATCATTTACATTACTGTAAAACAGTATAATGGCAGCCCCCACAAGGTACTCACCTAGTTACAAAATGACATACCAACAATCGGCCTCCAATCATTACCGAGTAAATAGTACATTATTGGATCTCATCCATCTTAATACCATAATCTGATAGCCTATTAATCCTTCATTTCATCACACTTCACAGACCACCAATCAATTTTAAGCCTAATGATTTACCAAGCATAGACATAATCCACCAGTGGATGTACAATCAGCATCACATGGGTTCTATCATCATCATACCCAACACCAAAGTGTACTCAGATTTCAACCTTACTGGTACTATTAATCAGGTATCCCATTTACTATCTACATTTCATCTTAAGACAATTCAAGCCTCAACAATTCATTATACCATTACACGCTCGACTCAGTAATCCATAAGGTCAGTCAGATTATCAGACTCGGAAACTCCAGGGGTTACCTAGTACACCCACAACATTTAATTATCACCGAACCTAGATCACCATAGTGTCTAATTCCACAAGGTCTAATTACATAAGATCACATTAAATCCAATCGGTTTTCTACACCTTATGGGTCACAATTCAACCAATAATTCACTCGGTTATCAACCACAAGACCCGGTCCAACCCAAATCATCATACAATAAAAATCATCACACAATAATAATTCAAGCTTCAATGAGTTACTATGTAATTGCTTCACTCAGGTTCAACAACTCATAAGATTAATAAATTATCAGACTTGGAATTCATAAGGGGTCACTATTTATCCATCGTGGGTCACACCCCAACATCCAAATATTATAAAGCCTAATACCATCCACTCGGTTTTCACACACCAAAACCGAGACAGTATCCAACTTAAACAGGTATTCGATTTCACATTCATTCATTCCTGATCATGCCCAATTAACTGGGTCACCATACCTAGTGGTCCAGCATCTAATCCACCAGTCACTCGGTTCCTTCAGCCAATCACCGAGACGCAATCCCAATTTAACATACACCTGATTTCACCTTTACTCACTTATCACACACCCAGATTTTCAACTTAGGAAACTGCAACACATCGCTTATACCATATATCGTATACATCATATATCATTCATTCTTCACATACTCAAATTCCCCAATTTAGAAATCTGTAACCAATCAATTACATCATATACCATATAGGATTCACGTGCCAAGGGTACAAAACATCCTTTAAAAAAATGGCATAACCAATCACAGAATTTAAATTCAACCCCCTAGGGGATTCCTTCAATACTATTTGCTCAGCTAACTCAACATATGAGTTCTAATCCATTCGATCAATATATCTCAACTATGAGCCACTAATAGGGCCTACACAAAAGATCAAATCAATTAATCAGTTTCAATATACATGAAGGTTTCAACACCTGTCATTCCATTTTTCTCTCATTCAACCCTACACTTAGAACAACCTCTTATTTAATGAATAACCAAACCAGGATAGTAACAATCCTCTACCCCCAAATCAACATTTTCACAGTGATACCTCTCACTACTGTCCTCCACAAAACTCATGAATACAATCACACAATTCATGGTTAAACATGCATCAAATCCAACGGAATACCACAAGCAATGATGACAGCCGGTCATATCGCACACAACCGCCCACTAACAGTAGGCAAACCTTGGCCATGGACCTTTTGGTCTGCTCTGATACCAAAATGAAACATCCTAGATTAAATAAAAAATAAATCCGGGACAAATAAAATTTTTCCAAAATAATAAACCGAAATAGACCATAAAAACAACCGGGTGACATATGGAATGGAAGGCAAGGGAAAAACAAAGCACACATTCGGTAATTCAGCAAAAACACAACAGCTTAAGCCAGCCTAAATAGTACACCCTCGCTCAAGCGTGGTCCAACATTGCTTGAGCGAGATATCACAAGGCAACAGCGGAAGACACATCAACGCCTAAGCGAATCCCACAGAACAACGCTCACTCGCTCGAGCGAGGTCCAACACGCTAGAGCGAGACAACCCAACTCGCTCGGGCGAACACCCCATCGCTTAAGCGAAGCAACCAGAAGCCTTCACACCCATTCACACTCGCCAAAGCAAATCCTTCATTCGCTAAAGCGAGAAGCCACACTCGGCTATCCAACACTCGAGATCAAGGGGTTCCATTCATTCGGGAATGACCCATCATATCATACTTAGTCATTTATTTCCTATCCTCAAGGGTCACATATATAAGATACACTCGGAAAATAATAATCATTCCACTCGGAATCTATAAACCTTCCTCGCTCGGGATATCGTCCAATCAAACACCACTCGGTGTATTTCAACCTCAATTCAATCGGGAATGTATCCTACATCCATCACTCGGTATATTTCCACTTCTCTCACTCAGAGAACACCTAGACCTTCCTTCACTCAGAAAGGGTCTCTACAATCATTCATCACTCGAAATATTCTAGCCAGATTCACTCGACATATACCATCTTATTCATTCGGGGAAAGCCATTAAGTTAAGTCCCACTCGGACTTATTCAAATCTTAACCACTCAGAATATAGTTCCTCATTCATTCGGATTATAAATATCATACACTTAGAATTCATTCCCATCTAAATCATTACAATAACTTTCCCCTCGGAGGAGGTTCTCTCAGCATCTCCACTCGGCATACCTAGATCTTTCTCCACTCGGGGTTATACTCATATTTTTCGCTCGGTATTACTTACGCCTAACATACCCGAGAAATTCTCCCATTGACTCCCACACAGTGTAGGTTCATCTAAAGGGATTTCACTTAGAATCTCTTTAAGTTTCTCCACTCGGAAAAGGAGCCCAAACACTATAGTCTCACTCGGAATCATCAACTTAACACTATTTCACCCATCAACAATTCTCAAATAATTCAACAACACTTCACAATCAATACAGTGTATGTTACCAATATAACCACACACATATATATATGTAAACATACACTCGGGTACATATCATCTTAACCTTATACATTCAACAGCACTTATTATCCGATTCAAGCACAGATTATCAATTGTAAACTATATATATGCTTAACATGCACACAGATCCTAATAACTGAGATTCCTTATATATAAATTTATATCCGTTATACAACACTATTATTATGAGCCGGCCAAGGCTTTAATATAACTATATAATACTCTGTACATTACAATAATCGTAAATACCCATCACTCGGGTTAAGGCTCTCTCCTCATTCCGAGTCCGACCTGCACATACTGAAAAATGGTGTAGGGGGTGAGCATCTTAAATATTAAATGATAGATACTGACTCGGATTATTCTTTAATCAGGCAACATTATACATATACATAACAATAACCAATAATATATGCAGTGCCACTTAATCGAAATACACATAAAACATTTTCAATCAAAATCTACTCAGTTAACACTCGGCTATACGCACATATCATACTCAATAACCTTAACACATATGCATGCAATCAGGTCTCAATCAACATCAACTGTACATATACACAGAATTCAATCACTCGGTTCCACATTTGTGTGTAATCGGTTTTTATCATTGCAACGTAGGCTCCCAGCCTTCTATTTAGCTCCCAGCTGCTTGGCCATTTTACTGGTACCAAACCGTTTGCCCACATAGGTGACACCAACGCTCTCAGCACCAACAGTGGTGTTCACGGGCAGCTTGAGTCTCACTTAAAGGCTACCTTGAGTCTCCCTCAAAAGGATTTCACAGCGTCTCACGCTTTAATAAATGATGGTAGTGTCCCACACTACATGCTCCCAGCATTAACGCATCCCATGCGCCACACGCGGATTCATCACACAACACAGAGTGCATATACACAACTTTTCACTCAACAATACATGCATCACATGTAATCGGTATTAGATATTCTCAGAACTCAATAAATTAACCCAACACACATGCATCTCATGCAATCAGTATCATAACTCAATAGATTAACACAATAACACATGCGTCCCATGCAATCGGCGTTAGACAATATCAGAACTCAATAAATTAATCCAACAACACAAGCATCTCATGCATTTGGTATTAGACAGTATCAGAACTCAATAAATTAATCCATCAACACGAGCATCTCATGCAATCGGTATTAGACAGTATCAGAACTTAATAAATCAACCTTTTCTCACATGCAGTCAGCATTTAAAATCATAGTAGCATACATGACACACAAGTCATTCGGTAATCATCAACAGTACTTTAGCACATTCCTTTCATGTAACCATTCAACACTTCTTAAAGCTATTAACATGTAATTCATGGACGAAACTAGACATGCATCACTCAACTCTTACTCATCATACATCCGGGTAACACACACTCTTCATGCAAGCATAACACACCAATCAGAACACAGAAACAGTGATCATCAATACCCGGAACCCGTCCATAACCCATGCATTTAAGATATAACATACCCCCTACCTGGAATGAAGGTTCCAGGAGCTCCACGAGCTAACAACTCTGATCGGCTGCTCACCGATCGATCCTTTAGTCACCCTCCTTCACTGAACGCTCCCGTCGTTGTATTCTGCACAGCTTGAAGGAATCAGAGGCTATCTTACACTCTCGACCAGTTCATCCACCAGGACACTTAGTACATCTGTATGCAAAGGCAGGGGAGGCCATTCGAGCCTTCAAGACACCCAGTTCTCTGCTCGCTCTCTTGAACAGCTCCATCACAACGCTAGTGAACGCTCCATCCTCCCCGAAGCACTTCGTAGTGCAGATCTCCACTGAGGCTCAGGCAGCTTCGAGCAAAAGAGAGAGAGAAAGAGAGAAGTCGGCGAAGGGAAATGAAGAACAGGGAAGGAACGGAGTGTCACCCCTGAGTCATCGAAGGAGAAGCTCTCAACTCAACTTCCTCACTCACATGCTCGACGAAGGAAGGAGAAGAAGAAGAGACGAAGGAACAGAACAACGTTTTTGTCTTCCTCGAGGAGAACTTCCCACTCTCACTCTCTCAATCGTTCCTAACATTTCATGTGAATGAATGGGTGGAGAGGAAGCTGAACCTCTTTATACACCCAGGGGCACATGCGTAAATTCAACCTGGCCACTAACAATAATTAATTAAACATTAGCTCTCTAATCTATAATTAATCTTAACTCATTCACTAATCTCACTCGGTAGTTAATTTTTAAATTGGGATGTTACACCTCGCCCATGTGTGACTATGCTGGCTCGCTCAAGCGAATAGGATTCTCGCTTGAGCGAAGGGCACACTGATGCTCATGATGGCTTGTTTTAAATAAATTGTTGATTTCTATGCGCTAATTCTCCAAAAAGCATTACCTTAAGGGTATTATTGATATATTAAGAATCATGGAACCTTATAACTCTCTCCTCTTGAATTCATCCATACATCAATTAATTTAAATTAATTCTTCTGCTGTTTTTAATTGAACAATTATTACTAAATCATATTTTTTAATTACCCTCTCATATCTTCATATATGGGAGTGGTTTACCATAGATCTGGGTGTGGTATAAAAATGCTTCACCACTAAATTTCTTTCATTGAATTATGATTTATAAAAACGTGAAAAATTTGCCTCTATTTTCGGGGGCGTCCCAACCATGGTGGCTAGGTTTCAACTTTTGAATCCTATTTTTTATTAAGGCTGGGGTTTAACTCTTAAACCCTCTAAATACAATCTTGCATGAAGAATTCATATTAGAAAGAGAAAGCATATAGACATGGATTACATACAACCTTTTGTTTCAATTTAATTAAACGAACATAAAAAATATGTTTTATAATTAGAACACATATAAAATAATCACTATTGGAACATGCAACATGTTAATATAATACATCCCAAAAACATGTTCTTTAATTAAAATGCTGAGAAAAGCAATCAATATACACAAACAAAATTAAATTATTACTAGCTTTTAAAAAGATGCAACCTTTGTAACATATCTCATAACAAATGGAACCTTTGCATCATATCTCATAAAAAGATGCAACTGTTACAAAAAGATTTAACTATTGAAATTTTTTTCACAAAAGAAAATAAATTTCACATGTTCTTAAACAAACATTTTCCTAAAACATGGCTTTTGCAACTAGGCTCTAATACCACTATTAGGGAATCCTTAGTGGAAAGGCAACAGAAATACAAGGATTCCCATTGGTCTTGCAAATCATGTGATTCAAAGTAATAACAAACAAATAAAATGATTAATTAATTACCTCTTGATACGTAAAGTCAAGACTTTGAAGTAGTAGTAGCTTCTCCCTTAAGGAGTCCACGCGAGCACTCCCACCAAATTTTATGCATTTGAATGCTAGTTCGTTAGAGCATAGTCTCTGCAACATTTGCGAAATGTTTATGTATCACAAGATTGTGGCTAATGAGCATCTCATGCTCTATATATAAGTTTAGGTCTAACCTAATGAGAACTCTTTAGTGAATGGTCTCTTTTACTCGTTTTAAATGAGTTAGGCCCAATAGTTTTAATTTTAGTCAAACTAAAATAAAACTATCCTCTAGTGGGCTTACTCTATGTGTGTAACCGTGTTAGGAAATATATTTGGTTGATATTAAATATAAACATTTTATGTTCAATATAATATAATGAGAAACATCTAGCAATACATCATTATTCAAATATAATTATCAAAATAACCTATAAGTGATAAAATTATATGTTTGGTCAATTTATCAAGATATCCAAGGCATGGTCGTCGTCATCTTTGTATGGCCTAATTCATTTTACTTGATATCAGAGTAAACTTTTATTAAATAAATATTCAATATTTATTTTCCTAGCATGGCCATGCATTTTCTTAAGTTTCACTCCATCAAGTGGCCCATGGATATCACTCCTATCACATAGGAAAGACAAATCTCATTTACATTACTCACATATCTCTGCATGAATTGTTCACTTCCTAATTACAACATTTATGATCACCTTGTTACAGATGACGTTTGATTGTATTAAAATAATAAACTCCTCGTGTAGGAATCGTAATGACTTTAGGTCGAAGGACTACATATACCATTATCACTTTGACAACTATTTATGACATTCATGTAATGATCCATTCAACGTTTTCATGGTGGATCTGTCCAGTTCACCATTACTCTTAATGTGTACAATGTGAAGATTTGATATCATCCATATCCATAATTTGTGAGATCGGATCATCAATACACTCACATATTAGTCTTAATGTATTTAATGTCCCAATATAAATAGTTGACTGGGATGTTTTAAGAATAATTCTTATATGACCTACTATTCTAAGGACTAATAAAGGTTGTTAGACTATTTAACAAAAATTCCTTATTCAAAATGATGCATCCTATATAGGTTTTTAGTGCATATTTCCAACGGGGCATAATTAGGTTAAAAAGAAAAATTGTTATACTTAATTTAGTCAGGATAGAGAAATTGGGCTATAGTTATGACTACATGTTAAAATGGGATGTAAAAATAAGTTAGAAAATATTATGTGAAATATCAATTGAGGTAAAATAAAAACTTAGTAATGGAGAGATAAAGAGAAAAACAAGTAAATAAAATAATAAAAGAGTTTAATTAAGGATAATAATAAATTAACAAATAAGGGTAAACTAGTAATTTAAGAAGGTACCAGGAAATAAGTTAAGTAATTAAGTTTAGTGATTAAGTGTGAAAGTGTGCCTACATGTGTTATGGTATAACTATTGATTAAATTGATGACTTTGATATTTGTGATAAGTTATATGAACACTGTGTCTATATGAAATATAAGGTGTTATAAATATGTGGTACTGTGTTGTGAAAGAAATTGATTATATGAAATCATGTGATGTTATCGGAAGTAGAATTGTTGCATATAACCCTACTAAAGTGATTCTTGCTGGAATATATTGAATGTGATTAGTGATGTGAATATTGTTATGTGATTGCAGCATTGTGAAAATTTAACTTAAGTCCTAGTAAGGTCCTTCACGATTGATTGATAAAAGAATTGGAAATGTGATATGAAGTGAATGAAATTATGAATAATGGGTATGTATGCTGTGAGTAATGGCTGTGATTGAGAACAGGGAGTTAAGTGATTCGCGAGACTTTGTCCTTAATCGTCACTAATCAAAATTATAATTAGTAACTAAGTTCAGAATAATATATTTTTAATGTAAAGTTTTCTTAAGTTAAGAGTGATAAGTTTTTATGTACAAAAAGGAAATAATATTCATAAATCTACTAATTTGTGATTTAAATTTTAGCTAAGACTGTAGGATTCTCACTATAAAGTTTTGTAATACTAGAAATAATGAGTTTTACGTGCTAATGAGAAATAACTATTTAAAAACTCATTAAATGAGTTATTTAATTCAAGTAAAAAAATTCAATATTAACTAAGAAGGAGTTATAAGTTTTTACTATAACTGATAATTTTGTAAAAAAATAATTAAAATTTAAACTATTTCAGTTACTTAACATAAGGGATTTCAAAGCCAATTATATTATAAATAAATACTAGTGCAAAAAGGGGTTACAACCACAAGGGTATAAACTCGATTTTAAAGGAACACGAGTTTGCAAAAGACGCGGTGGCAATTTTGAAATTATGAGAACAATATACAATCTCGGTTCCAAGTAGAACCCAGTTCTTATAGTACAAATTTGATTTTCAATTTTTTTAACCAAACCTAGGACCATAGTTCACACGCAACTGAGTTCATAGGTAGTTATTTTTTAAAATTTTAAACAAATCTTGGAACTCAATTGCAGCGTAACTGAGTTCTTAAATGTTGGGTTTTTTATTTTAATTTTTTTAAAAAAATAACTAAGACCTCGGTTCTAGAACAACTGAGTTCTTAGATCCTGGGTATTTTTAATTTAATTTTTTTTAAAAGAACTAAGAACTCGGTTCCTGGTAAATTGAGTTCTTACGTTTCGTTTTTTTATTTTAATTTTTTTAAAATAGAAGATCTTGGTTCCCCTGTAATCAAGTTCTTAGTGTGACTTTTTATATTTTTTAGGAGACCTTACAACTCGGTTCTCGTGCATCTAAGTTCTTAGGTCTTTATTTCTTAAAAAAAAATTAAACTAAAGTAAGATCTCGGTTCTCTGATGAACCGAGTTCATAAGCCCCTACAAACACGGTTTTAGTCATTAACCAAGTTCGTAGATGAAATCGCTCTGTCTTAAAACCTCTTCAAAACCTTTCGCAAGTATAACGTTGTTTCGAACATTTTTTTCCCTTCTTCCTTAAACTTATGTTACTTCCTCGTACATTGTCTTCCATATTATTCTTCCTCCTACATTTCGAGTCTCGTCTTCCTCTGAGTTTTGTTGAAGGTTAGCTCTTTTGCTTCCTGCGTTACCTTGCCCCTATTACTATACTGGTTATGTTATGTTGTTGTTGCTTACTCCACATTGTTCTTTTTCTTACTGCATATGCTATGTTATTTTTGCCATTATTGAAACCTTGTATGTTGCGAACCTTGTATTTTGCGTATATGATATGTTGTTGTTACCATTGTTGAAATATTTCATGACTTATGCCATATTGTTGTTGTTGCCATTGTATATATGGGTCGTCATTGCCCCTGTTACTGTATTGGTTATGGTTACTGGTTGCGAGCCTTGTGTGTTGCACATATGCTATATATGTTGTTGTTGCCATTGTTGAAACCTTTTGTGATTTATGCCATATTGTTGCTGTTGCCATTGTTGTATGTTGCCATTGTATAATACCTTTTCTAAATTGTTTCTAATTTTTTTTAATGGAACTACACACCTTTTCTTCATTTGATTTACTTATTTAGACTAAACATTCAAAACCATCTAGAGCTAGGAAAGAAATGAGTTCTCTATTTCTTTTGAATGACATGGTATGAGTTTTTATTTGTTATCAAGTATTTTATCCCCTTAGTAAAAGTCCTTAACTTGAATAAAAAAAATTAAACATGCTTAGAAAAATGAATTGGAAAAAAATAATAAACATTCTTAATTGCCTTATAACTATTTATACTATTTTTGGTTTTTATGGCATGACGTGACTAGCCTAGTATATTTATTGTTTTTCCATCGGTGTGGTTTACTACGTTGAATCAAACAACGTTTGATGTAGTATGTTATGTCTATTGCATGAGTTAAGAATCATAACTTTTGAATAATTTTCTTAATTCTAATTGACCAAGTGTACTCTGTGTTGAACAGTGTCATATTGTAAGTGTTGTATTTAGGTCCAAATTCATGGATAAAGGTTGGATTAATGCATCACGGTTAACTGATGTGTATGAGAGTGAAGTTGAAATGTTCATAGAGTTTGTATTTTGAAATGCCAAAGACAATAGTGGAAGATACTTTTGCCCTTATGTTAAATATGGGAACACGTGTCTGCTAGACCTGGAAATGTTAAGGGAACATTTTTTATGTGATGGTTTTCTCAAGAGTTATACACAAATGACATGGTGAACATGTTGTCAGCCGAGTGTGATGAATGTAAGTCAAAATAAAGGTTCTACACATGATGTTGATTATGATATGGATGATCGACTTGAAGAAATGATTTGTGATGTGGGTGAAGAAAATTTCTAGAGAGCAATGTGTATGAAGCTCTCCGTGAGGATTCAAAGAACCCTTTGTATCCAAATTGAACTAATTTTACCCGGTTGTCAGTGGTTTTACAATTGTTTAACTTGAAGGTGAGAAATGAGTGGATGGATAAAAGCTTCACTGAATTGTTGTAACTATTGAAAGACATGCTTCCAATTGATAATACCTTGTCAAGTCGTAACTACGAGGCTAAAAAGATTTTATGCCCTATGGGGTTGAAGTACAAGAAGATACATAGATGTCCAAATAATTATGTGTTATACGAAGATGAGTATGAAATGATGCATGAATGTCCAACGTATGGGTTATGACGGTATAAGAAGAAAGATAATGATTCTAGTGAGGAAGTATATGTAACATCCTAATTTTTAATTAATTGCCAATTAAGGTTCATGTCAGGATTAAGGATTATGGATTGATTAAGTTAATGGTTAGTTGAAAATAACTGCCCATTTAAGTTAATTATGGAATAATAATAGTATTAAAGCTAGTAAATGACCCTTGTGCCCTTGGGGGTTTTGGAGGCTACGGTTTCCTCTCTCTTCCCTCTCCCTTTAATCACGCTGGTTGTGATTTGATGGCTGAGAGAATTAGCATTAAATACAGATGGGATTGGACTTAATGATGACATTAATGGCTGATGGAGTGAGAGATGATGGGCAGTGTGTTGATAAGTTTCAGCTCATATTTCTCTGCTCTCATTATTCATTTTCTCTTGGTGCATGTTCTGAAGTGAGGAGACGTTTCTTCTTCTTCTTCTTTTTCCTGATACTTCTTCTTCCCTGGTTCTTCTTCTTCCATTAGATGGGGCTGTATGAGGCTCGGTTTGGGGAGCCTGCTGCAGTAGCGTGGTTGAGAGAAACAGTGTAGTACTGTGTGTTGGAGGCAGGGATCCTCCTCTATTCAGCTTTAAACGTTGATGGGTGCCTCAGAGTTGTGGAAGATGGTCCACTGATATTGAGGCAGAGCTGCTCTTGCGAGGAAGAAGACATGCATGATGCTTGGAAAGCATGTGGTCCTCCACTATTGGTGAGGATGATGGTATACCTTTGAAGCTGTGATGCTTGAATGAAGAGGAGTGTTGGAATCCTCTACTGACCGTGGGAGAAGATGATGTTATGCTTGGGAGCTTGGTGGTCCTCTATCTTTGGTAAGGACTGGGCTGTCCAAGTAAAGAACCGTGTTGGGAGTCCACCACTGAGCTGGGTGAGGACGGTGTTGAGCCTTGGAGGCTCTGATGCTCGAGTGGAGACAGAGATGGTCCTCTAAAGTTGCGAGCAGAGTACTGCTGATTGCTGGGGTCGAGTCGTTCTGTGTGAATGAGTGGCCATGTGACTACTAGAAGCTTCATTCTAGGTAAGGGGGGCTTGCATGTCAAATGTATGGTTTATGGACGGGTTTTCGGGTGAAACTAATACATTGTGATGTGTTATGTTTGTGTGTGTTGTATGTTATTTGAGTAGTAACCCGAATATATGATGAATATGTATTGCTTGGTGTTGTTGAATTCCGTCCATGAGATATATGATGTATGTTGTGGTTGTGTCAAATGTATGAGATGCATATGATGAATGCCGAGTGTATTTGTGTGGTTGGTTATTGGTCCCTATGTGTGTGATGGTATGATTAAATGCATGTGATGCTTGACATTGATTATGCGTATGCTGAGTGCATAGGATGGGGACTGTTATGATAATTCCAAGTGGAATGTTATATGAGAAAGTATGGGATGATTGTTGTAGAGAATAATCCGAGTGGATGGCATGGTGATTGAGGATAGAAACTAAATGACTAAGTATAATATGTTGGGGGTCAATCCCGAGTGTGTGGAACCCCAGATTCCGAGTGATGGGAAATACCGAGTGTGGCTTCTCGCTTTAGCAAATGAGGGATTCGCTCCAGCGAGTGGGTGTGCATGGAAGGCTTTTGGGTTGGTTCGCTTAAGCGAATGGTATTTCGCCCGAGCGAGTTGGGCTGTCTCGCTCAAGCGGATTTGGATCTCGCTTGAGCGAGTGGACGTTGTTTGGGGCTTCGCTTGGGCGTTTTGTTCTTCCACTGGGTTGTTTCTGATCGGTTTTATTTCTCTTGGCTTCCATTCCCTTCTCTTTTATTGTGCCCGGTTCCATTGGTTTATGTTTATTCTTGGGAAAAATTTCCCCTTGTTTCGAATTTATTTTTAATTAAATTAAGGGTGTTTCAGTATACACCAAAAGGCCTCCTGCAAAGGTGTTATGGTAGTTGCTTATCATTCCTAGATTGAAGCGTTTATTTGCCAATGAAGATGATGCAAAGTTGATGAGGTGGTATTCCAAGGAGAGGTTGACTAATGGACAATTAGGCATTCAACAGACGGATTACAATGGAAGAAGTTGGATTTACTATTTCAAGAGTTTGTAAATAACCCAAGAAGTTTAAGACTCTAACATGGACTGTCATGGTCGGTTAAATTGAAACAGTTAAAAATAATGTAGTACTAGGGTATGAGCCTAGGCCGTCTCTTAAGATCAACAAAAATTAGGAAAATCAAGTTCAAAATTTAACAAATAGAAAACAACAAACATACAAAGATATTTGCGGGGGTTGAGTTTGATTGTCACAATTAATTTAAAACAAAATAAATATAAATTAGAACAAATAAATAATAAGCGACTGATTTTCTTGGCGTATTGTAATTGGATTTATCCTTGATTCACAAAAGATTATTTATACACTTATATTACTGTTAATTTTTTAGCTCGATTTGAATTAATAAACTAAGCATCTTTTAATTCACATTTCCTTTACTTACATTCAAACTGAGTGAAAATATTAATCAAGCATCCTAATTAAGCAAAATAAGTCAAGATCGTAAAATCTAGGAATTATTGAGCATACATAAGAACATCTCCTACATACATAATCTAGTTTCATATTATGGAATTAAGCAAACCATAATAATTAAAAGTGATTATGAAAATATTCATTAAGTATGCATACTTAATCAATTTTAATGAAAGATCTTATTCTATTCTATTTATATAATTAAACCGATTAAGCATACAATTTAATTAAACAGAATGGAATTAAAATAAGTAGAGTAAGATTATGAAGAAATCAACAACAATGAAAGAGTACTATGTTAAAAATAAGAACCACAAAATCATATTACTATAACCTCCAAGAAAATCAATCTAAGGGTTTTAACCCTACATAATTAAAGCAAATAAAAAAAGAATTGATCGAACCCAAAAATCAGAGAAAAGGGGGAGAGAGCTTCAAAGAGGCTTTGTGCCTATGTATTTTCACTATTTAATGCTCTCAAACCCTTGGTAATGGTCCCTATTTATAGTTAAGGGTTGGCTAAAGCTTTCCTGTTGACACATAGTCAGCAGGACGCTACGCGTCAGCTGTGAAATTTAGCTCCCATACTGGGCGTGGGTTTGATGCTATGCGTGAGATCCTGTTGAATCATAATGCATTATTTTCCTATGATTTTCTTTAGTAATTTCCAACAATGCTTGAATAGTATGCATACAAGTGTGTCATTGTCCCCCATTAAGTTTGTGCCCATTCTTGCTAGTGGACTGATCCATTATATATAAAAACTCATGCATCTTTAAAGTGGCAAACAGTCTATCAGTGAGATACACGTCACAGCTGACGCTACGCATAGGTTGACGCTATGCGTCTGGTTCTAAAATCTCATGCTGAGCGTGGCTTGGACGCTACACGTCAGCTCTTTGATGCCCAAATGTATTAATTTCATTATTTCCATTTAAGGACTAACCCTTAATTTATTTTAAGATCAAACATTAAAGAAAGCTCGAATTGTGAAAATGTATTAAAATGTAATTTATTACAAAATATTTGGTGGCAAAATAGACACATTTAGAGTAATGAATAAAGGCTAAAATATGCATTATCTGACTCAGATTGGAAATAAATGGAATGAACTCATTTGGTAACTTAAGCATTACACATAGTTTATTGCCTGTTTTGTTGTTTATTTATAACCTACTGCCATGGTTATGTATGAAGAGAAAATATGTAATGTTATCGATGATGATCCTAGGTCCAAAACAATCGGGTAACGACATTGACGTGTACTTAAAACCATTGATTCAAGACTTGAGACGGTTGTGGGATGAAGGAGTTGATGTTTTTGATGCATTCAGGCGTGAGACATTCAAGTTGCATGCAATGTTGTTCTACACAATCAACGACTTTCCAACCTATGGAAACCTATCTGGTTATAGTGTAAAGGGCCATAAAGCATGTCCCATATATGAGGATAACACTTGTTACCAACAACTACATCATGGGAGAAAGACAGTTTACCTCTGACATCAAAAGTTTCTAAAAGCAGATCATCCATATCGAAGTTTAAAGAAGGCCTTTAATGGTGAACAAGAGTTTGATATTGCTCCTCCAATGTTAACCAGTAAAGAAGTTTTTGAATGGTTCAAATTCTTAAATATGGCCCTTGGCAAGTGTGAAAGGCGACACAGTATGCAGAGGATGTGGAAGAAAAGGTCGATATTCTTTGATTTACCGTATTGGAAGGAGCTTGATGTGAAACACTATATTAATGTGATGCATGTGGAGAAAAATATTTGTGACGATGTTGTTAGGACGTTGTTGAATATGTAGGGTAAGACGAAGGATAGCTTGAATTCTTATCTTGATTTAGAACTTATGGGTATATGACCAGAACTCTATGCACAGTTGAATGACAAGCATTACCCCCAGCCCGTCAAACATTGTCGACGGTCCACGGGCAACCCTTGCTGGATGGCATGTTAAGGGTATCCGCGGTCAAGGTTATCACATCTGATGCTGACATGGTGGTTTCGGTGCCCACAGATGACATATTCCATATTTCATAAGTGCTCGGTGCCTTCCCCATGTGGCCCATACCCCTGGTGAAGGTCATTATTGATGATCAGGTATGTTGAAAAGTCACATATTCATTTATTTATTTAATTTTATATGTATATACTTACATGTCTTCCTATTATTATCAATTATAGGGAAGGTCTGAAGTCCCAGGTCCAAAGCGGCCGATTGATCCTATAGGCGAGTTATGGAGAGTATGTGTTGATATGTATGACACACCTACCCAAGTGCCGTGGAGGCAGTACATCTTTGGTAGGACAAGCACCATTCCCGTATATATTGATCAGAATGACCTATCGGAGATTACAAACGGAAAAATCATGCTCAACATCTCCATTATACAGCTTTAGAAGCACTAGTACAAAAATTGGATATAAACACGAGATATTAACTCGGTTAAAAAAGGAACCGAGTTAATATATAGCGCGGTGACATTTTTAAAATTTTAAACAAAAGCTTTGACCTTGGTTACATGGGAAACAAGTTTAAAACATAGATATTATATTTACAGCCGAGTTAATATATAATGTGATGACATTTTTTAAATTTTAAACAAAAGCTTTGACCTCGATTACATAGAACCGAGTTTAAAACAAAGATATAAACTCGTTTATATTTACAACTGAGTTAAGTTCCTAATATTTTATTTATTTGTTTTGAAACACATATAAACTCCATTCAAGAATAATCAAATTTTATATGTACACTAATACACGGTCTTGCCGTCTTTCCAACCTTTCTTCCTTATTTCTAGACAACCTTTTCCTCTTCCCCCGTAACTGCACGCCACACACCTCTCACGCTGCTTCTCCTCTAACCTCTTACGTCCCCGAACCTCTTACGCCGCCACACGTCTCACGCGTGACCACGCCTTTCACGTCGCTACCATTGTCCTCCGCCACTGTAACCATCAAACACCCTTCTTTCTTATTACTATCTCACTGGTGATGGAACTTTTCTCATCCGTTAAATCGATAGTAGAATATCGCCGTTGCACTCTGAATGTCACCACAGCTCGTAAAACCTTGTCGCTGCTATGTTAAGCTCTTCACTCACTGTGAAAAGGTCATTTGCCCATGCTCGTAAAACATTATCGTCACTCGTAGAACGTCACCGCCGCTCGCAGAGCTTGGTCACCATTCTCAGAACGTCTCCATTATAATGAGAAACTTGGTTTATATTCACTTGATTTTTGGTTTGTATTTATGTGATAATACTAACCCTAATTTAGGGTCTGGTTCAGGTTCTTGGACTGAATTTGGAGGCTCCATTGAAGCTTTAAAGCTTCAATTACCCTCTCCTTCTTAATTACCCTTTCCCCTTCGCACCCTACACTCGAGTCCGTTATCATTCCTCTCTAATTTCTTCTTTAATTTTTCATTTTCCTTCTAATTGTATGTATATTCATAGTCATAGGTGCCAAGGATTGGGATTAGAGGAGTGAGCAGAAGCATGGGTTTCAAATTAGCATTTAGATAAAGGTTAAGAATGTTCAACTTTCATTGTCATCAACCTTTAACTTGTCCAATGTGTACTCTTGCTTTTGCTCTAGATTTAGAGGTTATGTGTGTGCCTGTGTTTATAATAACAGAGGATACCAAAAAAGACGCTTGGTAATGTTTTGGGTTACTAATGTTTCAATAAATTGTTTTGATTATTTATGATGTGGGTGTACAGAATCTTGGTCTCATTAAATGTGCTTGGTATGTTGTAATCGGTTATAGTCTTGCTAGTTTGCATCTTTGAGTCAATTTTTTGGGTTAATCTGTTAGTGCTGGATTATGAATTTGCATACAAGTGGATCCTGGGTTAGTGTTTTTATCTTCTTGATGATCAAAACTCATAACTTTTGTATCTTTATCGTCATATGGTTTTTAACCTTTATTTATCTCCCAAACCACCTAATATGTAAGCGTGACTTTAGATACATAATCTAAATTTATAATCAATATTGGGCAGCTCACAACGTATGAAGATTCCAAATTAAGGTAAATTCGGGCTATAAAAATAGTTTGTCACCATGTGCCAAACTAGTCAAATGATATATAATTTTCTAATATAGCGTGTTAGACTGGTTATTTTTGCATGTTGCTTCTTTTTTTGTGGTTGCTTATTAGCAGGGACTGCGATATTCACTTGGATCATATCTATAGTGTATGGATTTACTTGCTTCCCTGCACTTTACTCATGACCATCAGCTTCTGATTTGTGAGTTTCTCTCTGCTGTTGTATCTACCTTTCTGCAGGGTTGATTCAAAGTCTTATTAATTCTCAGTTGGAGCGGTATATATAATTAGTATTAACTATTAAATAATTTTATTTCCACAACTATATTTTTATAACTCATTACCAAACTAACACTTATTTAGAATTCTTAGTTGAAGACTTTTGTCTAGTTAGTTTTTCTTTTTTATCCATCATGTACTAGAAACAATCATGTTACTTGTACTATAATCCTGAATTATTTATAGTTGACTGACTCTTTTAAGAATTTAACGGGGGTGATTTACAAAGAAAGGTAAGATTTGCTTACACCTTTTAATTTATATATTCATCTCTTTAGAATATAGCATTTACTTATAGGCTCACCAATAACTCTTTTTGATGGACACACAAGAAGAGATGCTACTGGAAACTAATAATATCCTGAGGAGCAAGGTACCATAAGAAACATGATTTTCCATTGCAGTCATGATTCTTCAGTGTTAAATGAAGTAGGAGGAGCTGCAGGAACCTTAACCCAAAATGCCACCGCATTCATGCATGGAGGGATGGAATGAGTTAATTAATTTTTGATTTAGTTTAATATTCACGATTATCATAAGAAAATATATAACAGGTGTTACGCAACATAAAACATGCTATGCTATTTTTAATTGCAATAAGATATGATTCTTGGATAACTCATGAATTTCATAATTAGCAATCCTCCCAAATTCCATTCATCCTAGCCATTTGTATGTAATTGATCTAATATTTTCTTCCACAAAAATCTGCTTCCTTAGTTTTAATATCAACTTTATCTATTTTTCTGCATAAAAAAGTTTTATGCTTCCATTTGGTTCTCTTATGCCTTATATGATTATGCATTAAACAATCCAAAGCTTCAGATTTATCATTTTTTCCTTTCATGTTTGTTGTGCAGGTTGGCACTTCTCTGTTTTGATTTATTAGAGGAAAAAGGTAAAAATTAGTCTTTTCTTTAGTTTCTTTTTGGCATTGATAACAAATAACAATATTTCTTAGCCAACTTGATGTAGATAAATCTTAGATGGAAGGTAGCCTTAGTATGAATGCGTGAAAGTGACAAAAAAATATAACCTTTTTCCATGGCCCTAAAAGAACTAGAGAAAAGTGTGTGCTTAGGGAAAAGCTTTAACAAATAGGTTCATTTTCTATAGTGGTGGTTTCTTAACGACAATTTGAGCCGCCGTTAACATTCAAACTCAATTAAAATAACTGGGTTTAAATGTGAGATTTAAAGAACCTCTCTATCTATGTGCACGGTTCACCTGAAACCGAGTTCATAGATGTGCCCTATGAACTCGGTTAAATAAACCGAGTTCATACCTTGATTACCTACGAACACGGTCGAGACGAACTCATTCTCACAACTGAGTTCGTAGCCCAATTTTAACCGAGTTTATATCTTTTTCTCCACTAGTGAAGATGTAAGTACTTACACATACCAATTTTATGTGTACTAATTTTTTTCATCAACTATATGTTGTAGGTATATGCACCATGTATGTGTGGCTGAAGGGAAGGATGAAACGTTTGGATTCCTAAAGCTTGAAGCCATACAGGGGAATGAGACCAAGGATATTGCCATCCAAGCCTACATACAGAACTGGATGACTAAGTCCAAGAAGAAGGTTTACTTGGCGCCACACATTAACAGGTAAGTTGACACTTTTTTTAGTATGTGTATATTTATATAAATGTATATCACTTGTTTGTGTGTTGCGTACTAACTCGGTTCCATTTCATTTCAGTGTTCACTGGTTTCTTGTGGTTATTTGCCTAGCAGATAACTTAACAGTTTGCATTTGTTTAGTATATGGCTCAGTTCATCAACAACTTAAGCTTTGTGTTGAAACATAAGTTGACATTGGTATTTTTATTATGAACAACAAACAGGCTTATTTTATTGATAGTTCTAATTGGTCTTTATTTAATATGGCTGTAAGTGGATATAACAAATTGAAGGGTGTCAACCCAAAGAAAAGATTACAATGGTTATTCCCTAAAGTAAGTACACTTTCTATATAGATTTTATTTTTATAATCTGAAGTAAATACTAACAAACATTGTATATGTATTGTGCACTATAGACAGACAGGAGGATATGCGTGCGGGTACTATGTGATGAAGATAATGCAAACTATCATTGAAGCAAATATAACTGATAAATGGGTAACTAAGTTTCGTAACCATTCATTAATTTCAAATAAATTTAGGTATAATGATGTAAAATATGTATTTGTATATACAATACTAACACACACACACATATATATATATATACAGGTTTTCTAGGATTGGTCTCCAAACACTACAAAAGAGATCAAGGATATTCGGGAGTAATGGGCCTTATATTTTTTTGAGGATTAAAGGGTAATAGCATAGGTATATGAGTATAAGTTTTAGTAGTTTGTATATGTATATATGTTAGGAAAACCTGTTTTAGTTTTAGTAGTTTTAGTTTTAGGATTTTGCATATATACATTTATTGTTTGGTATATACGTATACTTGTATTGTGTCAATTTTGTTGTTTGCAGGTTTGGGGTTATAGAAAAACAAAACAAATAATTAAAAAAAAATCCTACCTACGACCTTGGGGTTCTCTCATTAGCCGAGTTCGTAGGACGTCTATGAACACGGTTGTTGCTTAAACCGAGTTCATACTCTATTTCTAGGTTAATCTATAAACTTATTTTAAGCAACAACCGATTTCATACTTTGTTTTTGGGTCAATCTAGAAATAGTGTATGAACACGGTCCATCTAGAAACTGAGGTCAAAGATTGACCCAGAAATAGAGTATGAACTTGGTTCGTCTTATAATGAGGTCATATATTAGCTATATGAAATTAGTTTGTTGAACCGAGTTGATAGTTTGTTACCTATGAACACGGTCGCAACAAACTCGCTTTCACAACTAAGTTTGTATCATATTTTTGATCGAGTTCATAGACCTTTTCTGCACTAGTGAAAGTTATAGCCGGAGAATATAGTTATGTGATAATAAATATTATAGGACGAAGTCGATAATGATGGTTTAGTAATAATAAAAATAACAATAGATATTTTTATATAATAAATATATTGTGATAACACTAAATTATTAGAATTTTGTTAATAGTATTCAAATAGTATACACGGAAATATTTGATCCACTAGATATGAAAAAGAAAACTTCAAGATTTGGAATTAATAGTTCATTATTAGTATATTGTATCATCACTATGGGCAACTATGTAAATAATTATTAGTTGTATAATAGCTAAAAGTAGTTAAGTATAAGTAGATTAGAATTAAAATATTATATAAAACAAATAAGGAAGTAGTAAGTAAGTGTTAATACAAAAAGTTAACAGGGAATTAAGGACAAATGCCTCTTTGAGTAAAGACTTTACCTGGTGATGTCAACGTGAAAAGAATATTAAAGTAGATAGAGAATTGTATGTTCATGAATCATATGCAATTTGGGTATAGGATAAGGTAATATGTAATACTTTATTATACAATGATGGGGTACATTGGAGAACATGTTTATTGCGATCCATGAATAAGCGGGGTCTTGGGAGTACGAACGGGTTGGGCCCCTAGAGGACTCGGTGTCGGGTAGTCTGTGGCAACCATTTTGTACTTTGACTCAGGAGAGTGTCATGATGTGTCTTTAAAACACAACATTTTAGGTTTTATTTTATAGGAATTTTAGGATTAATTGAATAAAATCCTCCTAAATCCCTATCATATTTTGTTCTCTCCCTCATTTGCTACTAGGTTTGCTAGTGTTATTCAAGTGGCCTCAATACTCAAGAGGGTGGGTGAATTGAGTGTTTAAAAATTTCGCTTAGAATGCCTTTAAACTTGATTCCTTTTTTTACACAAGACAATAATATGCAAGAGACAACAAGTAAAATGCAAGTGCTAAGGTGAAATATATGTAGAGGTGGCCTTAACAATTTATCAAACACTTGGTGTGTGAAAACTTAACTTGGCCAAATTAATCAAATTCAAGCAATATAATCACAACCAAAACAATATACCAATTAAATGCAATAAGTAAATGCAAGAGAGTAAGGAAGAGAAGCTTGCAAACCAATTTAACGAGTTCCACCAACCCGGTGTACGTCTCGCCTTTAACTAACCCACTTGAAGGATTTCCACTATTGTAGTTTAGAGATACAAGCTATGAGCAATTGCAGCTTCCTAGTGTCCTACACTCAAGAAATCAATCCTCACTAGCACAAGGGCAACCCACCCAATTTCTCAAACTCTTAATACCCAAAGGTTCAACCCAAACCTTTGTGACCACTCAACCTAGAGTGAAACTTGGTGTTTGGTGTTTGTGTTTACAAGCAATTTACTCTCTCAATAGAGTGGATAAGCAAATGAAAGGCTCTAACAATGATAACTCTCAACAAGAGAGGATATACAAGTATAAGCTCAAAGTTTCAGAAATTAAAACTATACAAGTAATAGAACTCACAAGACTCAAGAATTAATTTCTCCTTGATGGATTTGGATGCTTTGAGTAGCTTGAATGAGTGTTCCATTTATAGGCCTTGGAGAGGAGCCAAAAAGTCTTCATAGCCGTTGCACAACATGGGCATTCGAATGTTAATAGGGAAATAAGCTGGTTTTGCATTTAAAAACACTTTCCCCAAATTCTAGCACTAGTGTAATCGATTACGCCTCGAGCTGTAATCGATTATGCTTTGATTTCTTTAGTGTAACAGGCCTTGTAATCGATTATGATTCTTCTTGTAATCGATTAGGCAATAGACATAACCTTGGTAATTGATTGTAGACTCCTTGTAATCGATTGTAACTAATACCTGATGCATTTATTTCTATCACGTAGCATGGTAATCGATTGTGATATAGGTACAATCAATTATTAAACAAACAGAGACTTGTTAATCGATTGTGACTTGGTTTGTAATTGATTATTAACAACACAGAACCTTTGTAATCGATTGATGCAGCCTTGTAGTTGATTAGGAATTATGCCTGATGCTTTCCATTCAGCTTCTCAGTTGTGTAATCAATTAGCTAGCTTGGTGTAATCGATTATATAACAAACAAAACCTTTGCAATCGATTAGGCTTGATGTTCTAAATGATTATGTGATGGACAGAAGTTGTGTAATCGACTAAGGTATCACTGTAATCGATTAGGCTTCGTGTTTTTACAGGTCTGATACTTGGATTGATGCTTGCCTCTTTTTCCTTAGTTTTTCTTCACAGGTTTATGCTCATAAATCTTGCATTTTCATACTTCATCTCCTTGTTCATGAATCTTCAATTGATTGCTTTGTCATTATCAAAACCATATAACCTGAAACATTTATTCAAACACATTCTCTCCCTTTTTGATGATGACAAACAATGTTCATCTCATGAGGGTGTTAGTCAAGGTAAAATTTTCTCCCCCTTTCTTAAGGAGTTTATACATAAATTTTCTTTGTAGTTTTGATGTTAGAACCAATTGTTAACCACTTGTTATTATGGAACCAATTGAACGTAGAACCAATTTGTTAACCACTTATTATTTAACCAATTGTTATTATTGTTATTATTAGATGAACACTAATTTTTCTCCCACTTTGTAATCATCAAAAGAAAATAAAGCAAGGTAAAGTAGAGAGATAATTGAAAGATAAACTTCATTCATTCATTAGAGAAAGGTACATAATGAAAGTGTAGAAATTTAATGCAGAATTGAAAGTGAAGAATTAGAAACAATCATAACAAAACAAGAAAGATCTAATTATTGGGATTAAAGAAGTGCATTTCAGAGATTTTGTTGGAGAGCTCCTCATATCGCTGCTTTATAAGCTCAAAATGTTGTAGCTCGGTCATTTGAAATTCTTGAAGGGTATTATCAATCCTTTCAAAATGCCGATCAAGATAGGAGTAGAGGGAGGTGAAAGGGTCAGCAGGAGCAGATGGTTCACCCTGTGGTGCTTGTGTTGCAGGAGGAGGAAAGACAGGATCATTAGCTGGTGCTTCAAATGGAATGTTAGCATGAATGCCTTCCATCTTGGAGAGCCAAGCTCCATTAACATAAATTATTCCCATCTTGGTGAGATGATGGGTACCAATGCATGCCTTTGGGGGTACCTTCTTAGGGAGTTCTCTGGCAAGGTCAACACCATAAGCTTTAAAGATTTTGGTGAAGAGGATAGCATAGAGAAGCTTTTGTTGCTCCTTGGCCTTGAGCATATGCAATTTTAGTAGCTAAATCCAGTTAATCGCCTTTTCATTTTGCATTGCCTACATCAAGAGCACATCATCTTTTTCTACCAGGGCATAGTTTCCACCACGAGGGACCAGAAGCTTAACCAAAAAGAAATGAAGAAGACGGTTATTTAGAGTGAGATGGCTTACCAATTTATGGTTGCTGCGGGGACAATTGGCTTTCCAAAGAGATTAACAAGCAACTATGGCATTGAAATCCCACTTATCTTCCGGATGGCCTCCGACAAATTCAGCAGTAGAGAGGGGAAGTTGGGTAGTCTTAGCAAGTTGCTTATTTGTAATCCTTAGAGTCATATTTTTTACTCTAGCCTCAAGTACCCCATCAACAAGTCTTAAATTGAAAAAGAAAACTTTCATAAGTTCAGGGTTGTAAAATTCTTCCTTGAGAGTAAGAAAAGGGATGAGATTATAGTGGTGAAGGGATTGGGTGAAGCTAAAACTAGGATGATCAAAGACTTCAGCATTGATGAAGTGAGGGGAGATGGTGTCCTTTTCCAAAAATTTCTTAATGAGTTGTGGAGGTCTCTAGGATTTGAGAAAAACCTTGAAAAGTCAAGTGGATTGTTGGTTTGAGCAATGGGGGACCTAGCTCTCTTGACATTTTTTGAGGAAGACATTGTGAGAGAAGAAGAAGAGAATAAAGGATTTTTGAGAATTTGGGAAGGTTTAGAGGAGAAGAGATTTGAGGTGTGAGATGAGAAGTGAAAGTAAGGGGGTATTTATAGGATTTAGGAGTGAAAAATAGGGTTTAGAAGAGTGATTAGGATTGGGTGAAAGAGGCACACACGGATTGTGCTTTCAAAGTGGCACTCCTGATACATTCGTAATCGATTACGGGGTGAGGGGTAATCGATTACGCCCCTTCAGAATTTGGAACATCAGGTATTCTAATCGATTATACCTAGTGTGTAATCGATTGCGTTAAAAATAGAAACTTGGCAATCGATTAGGAAGAGAGGATAATCGATTATTTGGAAGACAGAACGTCACTAATCGATTTGGAAAAGACACTAATCGATTAGTTATAACACAGAGACTCACTAATCGATTATATGTAGCTATGTAATCGATTATGGGCAAGATAGAAAGATGCTAATCGATTAGGGAGGCCATGTAATCGATTATGACAGCCCAGAAATGCTTAAATCACATGTTTTTCATTCAAGAAGCATCAAAGGCTCAATTTTTATGGAATAGAACATGCTTATTTCATCAATCAAACATTATTCACTCATCAAACACATTGTAAGTCAAAGGGTCATCAATATCAATCAATATTAAACACAGTTGGAAATGTCTAATATGCCTAATTCTCCTCTAATATTAATGAATTGTTCCTTTGCAAGAGGTTTTGTGAATATATCAGCTAATTGCTTAGAGGTTTCAACATGTTCAAGCACACAATCACCCTTTAACACATGATCTGTAATGAAATGGTGTCTTATCTCTATATGTTTGGTCCTTGAGTGCATGACAGGATTCTTTGAAATATTAATGGCACTTGTATTGTCACATTTAAGAGGCACATGGTCTAATATAACACCAAAGTCAAGAAGTTGTTGCCTCATCCAGAGGATTTAAGCACAGTAACTTCCAGCTGCAACATATTCTGCCTAAGCTGTTGATAATGTAACAATTACTTGTTTCTTGCTATGCCAAGAAACAAGAGAGCTACCAAGCAAATGACATGTACCACTGGTGCTTTTCCTATCAAGTTTACAGCCAGCAAAGTCAGCATCAGAATATCCTATAAGAGTATATTCAACACCTTTAGGATACCAAAGACCTATATTTAGAGTTCCAACAAGATATTTCATTATCCATTTTACAGCACTTAGGTCAGATTCTTTTGGTCATGCTTGATATCTTGCACATATACAAACTGCAAACATTATATCCGGTCTACTTACAGTGAGATAGAGTAAAGATCTAATCATAACTCGATATTTGGTAATTTCCACATCTTTACCTTTCTCATCTTTGTCCAAGTAGCATGATGTGCTTATAGGTATAGCAATCTCGTTTGCCTTGTCCATGTTGAACTTCATGAGCAACTCTTTGCAATATTTAGATTGGCTAATGAATGTTCCTTTGCTTGTTTGCTTGATTTGCAGTCCAAGGAAGAATTTGAGTTCACCCATCATGGACATCTCAAATTCATCCTGCATTATCTTAGCAAACTCTTTGCAAAGTGATTCATTAGTGACACCAAATATGATATCATCCACATATACTTGTACCAAAAGTATCTCTTTCTTTTTGTGCTTTATGAATAATGTTGTATCAACCTTTCCTCTTTCAAAATTGTTTTCCAAAAGAAATTTTCTCAATCTTTCATACCAAGCTCTTGGAGCTTGTTTTAAACCATACAAAGCTTTTCTTAGTTTGAAAACATGATTTAGAAACTGATAGTTTTCAAAACCAGGAGGTTGATCAACATATACTTCTTCTTGAATATATCCATTCAAGAAGGTACTTTTGACATCTATTTGATACAACTTAAAGTCCTTACAACATGCAAATACCAATATAACCTAATGGCTTCTAATCTAGCTACGGGAGCATATGTTTCTTCATAGTCAATTCTTTCTTCTTGATTGTATCCCTTAGCTACTAGCCTAGCTTTGTTTCTAGTTATTGTTCCATTTTCATCAAGATTGTTTCTAAATACCCATTTAGTTCCTATTACTTGATGGTCATTGGGTTTTGGCACAAGTTCCCAAACTTCATTTCTTTCAAATTAATTCAATTCTTCTTGCATGGACAACATCTAATGTTCATCAATAATAGCTTCATCAATGGTTTTAGGTTCAATTTGAGAAACAAATGCTAAGTGATTGCAAGTATTAAATGAGCGTCGAGTACTTACACCCTTAGTGATATCACCTATTATGTTATCTAAGGGATGATCCATTGAGGTGATCCAATCTTTTCGTTGAAGTTCTTCATTTTGTGTTCTATCTCCTTCTTGGTTACCTTCTTCTTTGTCATCCAAGTTCAACTCTTGGAAGGTACCTACAAGATCATCAACTTCCTTTCTCAGAGTATTTTGGTTAAGTTCATAGAATTTGACATGTATAGATTCTTCAATTATGCAAATTCGTTTGTTAAAGAATCGATATGCTTTACTAGTTGATGAATAACCTAGAAACATTGCCTCATCAGATTTTACATCAAATTTGCCAACATTATCCTTTCCATTGTTTAAAACAAAGCATTTGCATCCAAATATATAAAAATAGGAAATATTTGGTTTTCTACCTTTGTAAAGTTCATAAGGGGTTTTCTTTAGTATGGGCCTAATCAAGGATCGATTTATAACATGGCAAACGGTATTTACCGCATCGGCCTAAAAATGTTTCGCAACATTATTTTCATTTAACATGGTCCTAGCAAGCTCCACCAAAGATTTATTTTTCCTTTCAACTACTCCATTTTGTTATGGAGTTCTAGGAGCTGAAAAATTATGTTCTATGTCATGCTTATCACAAAACTTTTCAAAATCATGATTTTTAAATTCTCCCCCATGATCGGTTCTAATGGATGCGATTTTTAAATTTTGTTCATTTTGAATAATCTTAGCAAGTTTCTTAAATGCTTGATATGCTTCATGTTTGTGAGTGAGAAATAATGTCCATGTATACCTAGAATAATCGTCCACAATCACAAGACCATAGTAATTTCCACCAAAACTTTTGACCTTTGAAGGTCCAAACAAGTCCATGTGCAAAAGTTGTAAAGGCCTTTGTGTTGAAACAATATTTTTTGCTTGAAAAGAAGTCTTTACTTGTTTTCCTTTTTGGCATGCATCAAAAAATTTATTTTCAAATTTCAACTTTGGCAAGCCAATTACTAAATCTTTTGAAACAAGTTTGTTTAAATGGTCTATATGAATATGAGCAACTCTTCTATGCCATAGCCATGACTCATCTTCTTTAGTTATGAAGCATTGTACATCATTTGAAGCAAGACAATCAAGATTAATTATATAAATGTTATCAACTCTTTGATCAATAAATTTTATTTCCTTATTTAGCTTATTTTCAATTATGCAACAGTTTGATTTAAAAACAATTTCATAGCCTTTATCACATAATTGACTAATGCTAAGTAAGTTATGCTTAAGTCCCTCAACATATAATACATCATTTATAGAGGTGGAAGAGTTTTTACCAACATTTCTGATTCCTAGAATTCTTCCCTTCGTGTTGTATCCATATGTAACATATCCTTTATTTCGTGGAGTAAATGATATAAACTTACTTTTATCTCCCATCATGTGTTTAGAACACCCACTATCCAAGTACCAATGGGTGTTACTTACCTTGAAGCATACCTACAAAACAAAATTAGTTTAGAGAACTTGGTACCTATTTTATGTTGGGTCCTTTTTGGTTAGCTTGTGGTAATGTTCCTTTAGGAACCCACACCTTTCTTACCACCTTTGGTCCAAATTTTCTAATATGGCAATTTGAAGAACTATGACCCTTAACACCACAATGATTGCATTTATTGAATGGTGATGATGATTTGCTATGAGGTATGAAGAAATTTTTGTAACTCTTTTGCTTCTTATGGGCATCGAAACCTAATCTCGTTTTATCAAACATACACCGTTGTTTTCCAAGTAGAACATTTAAATTGTCTCTACCATTTATGAATTTTTCTAAAGTTCTATTCAAGTCTAAAACCTTAATTTCTAGAATGTCGCATTTCTTAGCAAATTCACAAGGTTTAGTCATAGAGAATGCTTGTACTTTAGTTACTTTCATTTTTAAAATTTCATTTTCTTTACATACTTCCATAAGATGCATCTCAAGAGTGTCAATGGTTTTTCTTGACAACTTATGCTTATTAGAAACTTTTATAAATTTATCATACAATTCTTCAAGTGCTCAAGTAGTTCCTCTATTTCTAAGTCATGGAAGTTTACCTCGTCCTCGTCATCATGATGATTTGCCATAAGGCACAAGTTAGCTTCTTCATTTTCGGATTCATCCAAGCTACTCACATCATTTTCGTCCCAAGCAATGTAGGCTCTTCTTCTTCCTTTGTTCTTCTTCTTGAGGTTTGGACAATCTACCTTGAAGTGCTCTTCCTTGCCACATTCAAAACAATTTGGTGAGGAAGAAGTTTCATTAGAAATGGGTTTCTTACCTTGAGGTTTGAAACTTTTTTAGAAGCGTTTGTTTCTCATGAGTTTTCCGAATCATTTTATAAATAGTCCAAACTCCTCTTCTTCATCAAGCTCACTACCGGATTCATCTTCATTGATAGAAGTGGCCTTGAGAGCTAAACCTTTCTTCTTTGAGCATTTTTCTTCTTCCTCCGCCATCTTCAAATCTTTCAGCTCTTGTTCCTGCTCTTGTAACTTACCAAACAATGTTTGAAGGGACATATCGTTTATATTTGGTGATTGTTTGATAGTGGTGACAAGAGGTTGCCACTCCCTAGTAAGGCTTTTTAAAACTTTATGAATGAGTTCCTTGTTAGTGTAGGATTTGCCAATGGTAATAAGATGATTAATGATTAAAGTAAATCTCTTTTGTAGTTCTAAGATAGTTTCACTAGAATTCATTCTAAAGCTCTCGTACTGACTTGTTAATGTACTAATCTTAGAGTCCTTAACATCACTGGTTCCTTCATGAGTTATTTGAAGGGTATCTCATATATCCTTGGAGATTTACATGTAACTACTCTAAAGAATTCATCAGGGCCTAAAGCTAGGTTGATTAGATTTTTGGCTTTGTAATTATATTGGACTTTCTTTTCTTCTTCATTAGTCCAATCATCCATCAATTTCTCTACTTGTTTACCATCTACAATATGCATAGGTATAAAGGGTCCATTTTCAATTGCATTCCAAATTTTCAAGTCAATGGATTGCACAAAAATTTCATCCTTTCTTTCCAAAAGGCATAACCTTCCCCATTGAAAGCAGGAGGTCAATTTATGGCACCACCCTCAGGAAAAAGGTTTAGAGAATTTGAGGCCATTTGTTCTCTTGAAGCTGTTAAGCTTGATCTACCAAGAGTCAAGCTCTGATACCACTTGTTATTCAAGTGGCCTCAATACTCAAGAGGGGGGTGAATTGAGTGTTTAAGAATTTTGCTTGGAATGCCTTTAAAATTGATTCCTTTTTTCGTACAAGACAATAATATGCAAGAGACAACAAGTAAAATACAAGTGCTAAGGTGAAATATGTGTAGAGGTGGCCTTAATAATTTATCAAATACTTGGTGTGCAGAAACTTAACTTGGCCAAATTAATCAAGTTCAAGCAATATAATCACAACAAAAATAATATACCAATCAAATGCAATAAGTAAATGCAAGAGTGTAAGGAAGAGAAGCTTGCCAGCCGATTTAACGAGTTCCACCAACCCAGTGTACGTCTCGCCTTCAAGTAACCCACTTGAAGGATTTCCACTATTGAAGTTTAGAGATACAAGCTATGAGCAATTGTAGCTTCCTAGTGTCCCACACTCAAGAACTCAATCCTCACTAGCACAAGGGCAACCCACCCAATCTCTCAAACTCTCAATACCCAAAGGTTGAACCCCAACATTTGTGACCACTCAACCTAGAGTGAAACTTAGTGTTTGCTGTTTGTGTTTACAAGCAATTTACTCTCTCAATAGAGTGGATAAGAAAATGAAATGCTCTAACAATTATAACTCTCAATAAGAGAGGATATACAATTATAAGCTCAAAGTTTCAGAAATTGAAACTATACAAGAAATAGAACTCACAAGACTTAAGAATTGATTTCTCTTTGATGTATTTGGATTCTTTGAGTAGCTTGAATGATTGTTCCATTTATAGGTCTTGGAGAGGAGTCCTAAAGTCTTCATAGCCATTGCACAGCATGGGCATTCGAATGTTAATGGAGAAATGAGCTGGTTTAGCATTTAAAAACACCTTTCCCAAATTTTGGCACTAGTGTAATCCATTACGCCTCGAGTTGTAATCGATTATGCTTTGATTTCTTCAGTGTAACAGGCCTTGTAATTGATTATGATTCTTCTGGTAACCGATTAGGCAACAGATAGAACCTTGGTAATCGATTGTAGACTCCTTGTAATCGATTGTAATTGATACCTGATGCATTTATTTCTGTCATGCAGCATGGTAACTGATTGTGATATAGGGGCAATCGATTATTAAACAAATAGAGACTTGCTAATCGATTGTGACTTGGTTTTTAATCGATTATTAACAACACAGAACCTTTGTAATTGATTGATGCAGCCTTGTAGTCAATTAGGAGTTATACTTGATGTTTTCCATTCAGCTTCTCAGTTGTGTAATCGATTAGCTAGCTTGGTGTAATCGATTATATAATAAACAAAACCTTTACAATCGATTAGGCTTAATGTTCTAATGGATTATGTGATGGACAGAAGCTGTGTAATCGACTAAGGTACCACTGTAATTGATTAGGCTTCGTGTTTTTGCAGGTCTGATGCTTGCCTCTTTTTCCTTAGTTTTTATTCATAGGTTCATGCTCATAAATCTTGCATTTTCATACTTTGTCTCCTTGTTCATGATTCTTCAAGTGATTGCTTTGTCATTATCAAAACCATATAACTTAAAACAATTATTCAAACACAGCTAGTTTTGTAGATTTTACAGGTTTTAAGATTATTTTTGGACTAAATATAGAAAACCTTGCATAAGGAAACAACCGCGTACCAAAACAATTGAAAAACAAAGAAAAAATAGGCCCAAGACAGTGCATTCCATGGCCAGGCCCAAGTGGGAACCATGGCCATAGAGTTAAAAAGCAAAAAAAATAAGTTAAGGGGTTTAGAGCGAACCACAACCAGGCCGTGGAGCTCACCATGACCGTGGTTCATTTCTAGCCCACTAGGATTATGAATTTCACTTTATTTAAGGGGGAAATGGGCATTATTTTTGGGGCTAGCTCTTTACACTCTAGAGGCACCTTATACAAGCATAGAAAGTGATCTGGGAGGACTCTTTCAAGGATTCTCAAGGAGGAGAATGCAAGGGGAACATGCCAATCTTGTGGTTGGTTTAAGATTCTTGGTTTTACCTTTTGTTTGAACTTTTGAAATCCTTATTTTCTAAGTTGTATGAATTCAAAGAACCTTTATGATTTCTTGTTTGCCATAAGTGGCTAGAATCCTTATTCTTGGGATTTAGGAAGGTGATTTGTGATGTATTGATGTAATCTTATTGCTTTATCAATGAAATCTTTATTTACCTTTAATTCTTGATGGCCTTATTCGCTCATTGATCTAGACATAGGCATAAGTTGTATTTAATTAATTTTAGGGAAGGACTGAAAAGTGAACCTAATTAATTTAATTCAAGAATTAAACCTAGGATTGAATGCTAGAAGGGACTGAAAAGTGATCTTTATTTAAATATTTTAAGGACTAGAGTTTTTCATAATAATTGAACTTGGGAGGGACTGAAAAGTGAACCTTTTTAATTGTTGTGTTAGCTCAAGATTTCCATTATTCTTTACTACTCTATTTTCAAATTAAATGACGATTTGTTTGATTTCTAAGTAATCTAACGGAGCTCTGAAAAGGGAAAGTTAAAACCTTAGGAAGTTAGTTCTAGTAAACTTAAGAGTAAAAGATAAAGTAAAATCCTTAAACATCTTTACAAAGCAATTCATTACCTGAAAATCCCAAGATACATTTTAATTAATTTCATTCCTGGAGAGAACTTCTGATTTTCACTTTTAATTACTCTATTTTTAATTCTTTTGCAAAAAAAAACTCTATTCTTGCTTGTTTAGATAAATAGGATCATTATTCTGAGTAGTTGAGCACACGGTTCCTGTGAAGACGATATTTTTTATATTATGCAACAACCTCGTACACTTGCGGAGTGTCAAGTTTTTGGCGTTGCTGCTGGGGACTGTGTTCCCCTCAATACTCGACGATTCTATCCTGTTTAGACTAAACATTCTTGTTTTGATGTTTTTGATTTTAGCTGTGTTTTTGTTTTATTTGAATTTGATTATTTTTAGTTTATTATGTTAGTTTTCTTTTTATCTCTGCTTTACTATTTTTTTATTTTATTTTGTTTATTTGTTTGCCTATTTTATTTTAAAAGAAAAATATTACGCTTGGTCTATTTTTATTTGTGTTTTTGCAGGTACTTTTATGCGAAGGACTAGAAGCGCTGATCCTGATTTCATCTTTGATATAGAGATTGAGTGCACCCTCCTAGCTAGAAGGAGAATCAGAGACAACTTTTTGATGAAGGAGAACCTATAAACATGACTGAAAACAACCGAGCTTTGAGAGATTTTGCTACTCTAGGTAAGTATTCTATTAATGTTATGCCAAACTAAAACCCTTATCTATTAAGTTTGACAAATTAGGTACATGTGCTTCTAATGTTGTTTATGAGTTGTGTAGTGATACAAGTCACATGGCTAGTGTTTGTTAGCCGAGGTTTCCATAACACCGGGAACCGAAGATGAAATATATGGATGCACTAGGAAACTATCAAGGTAGTGGCTTTGGAAACAACTATAGGGATCCACCTGGATTCCAAAATAAAGGTCTTTTATACTATGGTGGGCAATAGGACCATATACCTCCACAAAGACCTTTTGCTCCACAAGGCCTATATGCACCACAAGAATCAAGACTGGAATCCTTGTTGGAAACATTCATAGGCCATCAAATGATGCAAAATGAGGAACTTATGAAAGCTATCAAGAATCTATCTTCCAAAGTGCATGCTATAGTTGTCCACAACAAGATGTTGGAGACACAAATAACTCAACAAGCCTTACAATCTACAAGAACTCCAGGGACCTTTCTTGGGAGGCCTGAAGAAGAACCTAGGAACCACACCATGGCAATCATGTTAGAGAAAGAAGAGGTATTGGAGAATTCCTTACCTAAACATGAAGAGAAGCCTATTATTGACAAGTTGGATGTACTCTCCACATCCAAATCCAATGAAGCGGTAATAGAAAAGAAGGAAGAGGTGAAGTCATATAAACCTCAAATTTCATATCCTCAAAGGTTGGCAAGAGCTCAAGTGGATGAACAATTTGGTAAGTTCTTAGAACTTCTTAAGAAACTATATGTTAATATTCCATTTATTGAGACGTTACAACAAATGCCAAGCTATGCTAGGTTTCTTAAAAATAGCTTGACTAATAATAAGAAAATTGAGGTTAACCTTGAAAAGGCTAATAAAAATACAGTGGTTGATATTAGTTGTTATAGGATTGATAACCATGATCCAATGGTGAAAGAGGATGCTTTTAAAAGCTCTCTTTATGGACCATAACTTTTTGTTTTGTTGCCTGCTACTGTTTTTGCAGGAAGGAGGCCAACGGTAAACTCAAGAATGCTTTGAAGAGATAGAAGAGGAAGTATTGTTTCCAAACGTGAGAAACGATGAACAAGGTAACCCTAAGCTTTTTTGAACCTGGTTGATGAAAAATAGCTTTAGGAAGGTCTAACTAATGACTTTAAAATTTAGCACTTATGGGGAGACAACCCCACATTTGAAAAAAAAAACCAAAATTTGAAGATGAAAGCTAGTTTGGGGTGCCACATCCTTTCCTCTCAGGTAAGTTGCCTTATCCTTTCTTCTTCGTGTTTGAACATTAAGGACAAAGTCTATGTTAGTTTGGGGTGATAGGTTAGGCAACTTACAAATATTTTTATGTTTCCACTTTTATATATTTTTTTTCATTTTTAGGATATTATTTTCTACTTTAATTAGCTTATTTCTCTTTCTGTTGCTGCATTCTAGGATCAAGCATTGGTTGTTTGTAACAGCCCTGATTTTCAAAATAGAAACCTAGGCTCTCGAGACCTCCGAGAGTGCCTTACTAAGTATTTTAGGAGAGTTGAGGCCTTGGCCTGACCCCCAGATTGCTCTGAGTGTGAGAAAGAGAGAGACCCCAAGAGGATGTGAGTAGTGAGCAACTCAAATAAATGAAACGAGCGAGTGAAGGAGATTGTGTTTGATAAGTGACATTTGGAGAATTCATTGACTTAATAGTAAGGAGATGATCATGTTTAATTTAACATTGAGACTATAAATGAGATATATCTATATGTTGTTGTTATTGATTCCAAATTGATGAAATAATGATTAATGAATGATGTTTAATTTTAGTAATTCATAAATAATGTTAGTCAACTATCTGTTAATCATAGCAATAATTGATTGAGAATATTTAGATTTATTTAAGTGTCGAGTTAGATTTTAAGGTTAGATAATTGTTAGAACACAAGACTTCATAAGACAATAATTAATCTCTTTAATAGAGGTGATTAGTAGTTAGTATTCTATTTTGGGTATTGACTGGTTAATAAATTTTATTAATTTTAATTACTTAAGGTAAGACAAAATAATTAGATAATATTTACTTTGATGCCTAATATAGTCAATAGTAAGTTTAAATATGAAAGCTTATTTATAATGGGTTTAGTTAAGAGATTAATTAGTTATTATTAATATTTTAATAATAAATATCGCCCGATTCCTCAGATTTGATTTGTTGGACCCAACCAGAGGTCTGACTCTGACCGTTGAACCCGAGACTAGTGATCCAATAGGGAAACTAATCCTGTTAGGACCCTTCCGTGAAGAATCAAGGGTGTATGACTTGGCTTAATAAGCTCAATCAAAACCTTTAACGTCTGCTACGTTTGACTGTTCATATGCTTCGGGATATCCGATGATGGCACGGTTAGTCTCTGGTGACTCGTTTCGACGTTTTAGGAACTTTTCTTACAGAGGTCGGAGCCGGCTTCGGACTCTATCACCCTCTTTTTTCCATAAATCAGTTTCTTTAAAAATCGCTTTAAAGCCAAACCCAAGAACCTTTAGTGTTTTGGACCCAACTTTTGCATACTATCTTGGAATTGAATGACTTTGGTCTTAATCTCTTTGTTTTGAAAAGATGTTCAATCTCCTTTTGAAGCCCTGAACTTCGATTCCCTCTCTATCAACCCTAAAATTGAGGATTAAGTGTGTTCATCTCAAAATTCCATCATTTGGACCTTTTTTCCTGCACATGGTTTAGTAAAAACTTCATAACTCTCTCATACAACCTTTGATTTATATAAACTTGGTGTAAAAATCTCTATAACAAAATTATCTATGTTTTTTATGAAGACATAAAAGGCTAAATCTCTCTATATTAGTACAGTTTAATGGATCTTTTCAACCTCTTAGCTATTTTGTCACAATGCTGGAAGCCTTTGGTAAAATTTACGTATCTCCCTCATCTATTGCTTGAATTGCTTCATTATTTTTGCTATAAATTTTTATCAAAGATCTCTACCATTTTTATTAAGGCCACGAAACCCAATTCTTAAAGGAGAATTAATGGTGAATTTATTTACGAAGCCATAGCTGATCCGGGAGCTTCTGGAGCATTGTGCTGTAAATCGGGTATATCTCGGGCTACCGATCTTGGATTGCTGCAAATGATATATCAAATTAAATAGAAAAAGAATATCTACAACTTTTGTGATGGGAGTTTTCCCTAATTCCTACACATGAATTATTGTATATTTATTTTAAACGTGTTATGAATAGCTCACTAGTTGCTCGTCGGGTACCCGATTTTCGGTACCCTAAATTATTTTTCTAGCATCACCAACATGCGACACCTGCCCTCCACATCTCACCATAGCCTACCACTTGTCCCTTGGTGTGGCAACTCATGGACAACTCCTTGCTCTACAAGGCTAATTAACTTGTTTTCCAAGATATTTACTACTTGTTTAACAAGTAGTCTTATTGTTATATTCACATAAGTAATTGCAAGCCATCCTGTACCATTTTCCCTTGATATATCACACTTCTCTCCTAAATTCTATTCTTAATTTCACCATTATATCATACCATGCCTTGCCATATCATGATACCATTACATAAATTGCCATGCATTCATGCTATTATTACCATGCCATGCCTATATTGTCATGTTACCCCAAATTTCATAATTCCAATTTCTAATTCAGAATTTCATTTATTTCACAATCAACTTACTAAGCAAGTTTTCTTTGTAAAAATGATTATATATTATATATGTTCACAAACTATCACCATGTGTGCCTCTTTTCATTTCACCTACATGCTGCTCATTCCTTTGCTTAGGGTTTAGGGGTGATAATTAAGGAACATACGTAATTTTTTATTCCAAAATGGCAAGAATCGTGGCCTACCCATGGTTTGAAATATAGCCATGGTTCTAATTTGACATTTTCTAAAAAAATATTTAATTTAAATATTTTGAAGGGAAAATTTTGAATTTTAAAATTCAAATTTGAAAAAAAGAATTGCATGTTCCAGAACAACCATGGTTAGGTCGTGGTTGGCTCCATGGCCATGGTTCGTATGCAGGCTCCGCACGTGTTTTAAAAGTGCCAAACTCCCTTTTTCTTCTTCCACGCCTTATTTTTCTTATTCTCTTATCCCTGACACCTTCTTTATTTTCCTCTATAACCATTGCGTTCTTTACCTCAAATCACCCCTATTGCCCAAAACTTCATTAATCCTTACTAAAAACTTATGGGCAATATGGTTTTGTGTGTGGGTGTCTTATTATCTTCAAGATTTGCAAGATCTTCACTTCTTCCAAAAGCTTCACAAGTACAACAATGGCTTCTAAGGTGAACAAAGGCAAGGGAAAGGCAAGTTCTTCCTCCCAACAAGCTTCGAAAAGGAAACGCACTATCTAATAACCTTGATTTTTAGGATGAGAACCTAGACACTCAGGGACTCCTGAGGATGCTCTACTATGCTTTTTGTAGAAAGCTTGCGGCTTCAGTCGGATCCCTGAAAGGTTCTAATATGAGAAAACAATGAAAAAAAAGCTAATCAAGAAATTTAGTATCAGGTAAAGGAATATCGAAAGAGTATAAACAGTAAGAAAACTAGCTCAAAGGAGAGCAAAGACTTAAGAAAGATTAGAGAATGTGCTGATGGTCAGAAAGGAACAGAGATAAGAGAATGATCATAATGAATAATATTTAATAAGTAATGTTTAATTGAGTATTAATTAGTTGATAATTACTTAGTTGATAATTATCCCCTACTAATATTTAATTTAACATATGATAATGATTTAATGATTAATAATTTATATTTAATTAATTATTTCAAAAAATATATAAATATTTATAATAATATTTTATCTTAGTGATTTAATTATTTATTTTGAAATAATATATATTTAAATTATTTATTTATTTATTATATTTAATAATAAAATAGTATCGGGTTCCTAGATTTAAACTGTAGGACCCAATGAACGATTCAACACCGACGATTTAGCTTGAGAATAGTGATCCCATAGGGAAACTAGTCTTGTTAGAACCTTTTCGTATTAGATCGAGGATAACAGGTCCAATCCGGCAGGCCCGACTAGTGCCTCAAATACCTCCCTCGATTGATCGTGTATATGCTTCGGGATATCCGATCGCAACATGGTTAGTCCCTGGTGACTTGTTTTGATAAGTTTGGAACTTTCCCTAAAAGGACTAAATCCTAATTCGGGCCTTATTGACCTCGTATCTCAAAGAAACGATTGATTCAAATTGAACCTTCGAACCCGGCCCGAGTACCTTTAGTGTTTTGGGCCTTACTTTCTCATACAATCTTAGAATCGAATGATTTTAATCCTGATCTCTTTGTTACTAAGAGATCTATAACCTCTATTTCTAGCCCCGAACTTAAATTCTCACTCTATCACCCCCTAAATTAAGGATTAAGCATGTCCACCTCAAAATTTAATCGTTTGAACATTTTATCCTGCGCATGATCCATTCAAAAATTCATAACTCCTCATACGACCCGTTCTAATTTTGAATCAATCGTTTCTTTCATAATTTCCATAACAAAATTATCTACGACTTTTGTTAAGACCTCAAAGGCTAGATCCTTACCAATTGGTTCAGTTTTGGTAATCTTTCTAGACCCGTTCCAATTTCACGACTATACTGCACTCTTTTAAAGAAAAATTCATACCTCTCTTATACGATAATGAAACCACTCTGCTCTTTTTCTATGGCTTTGTATGGAGAAAACCTACACGTTTCATGAAGGGTTTGAGGCCTAATTCCAACCACTTGGTTCCACAAGAATTTATTTCAATAAAATCGAGTTAATCGTTAGAGTCATTCTGCACATCTGTCGGTATTTTAAGCATAACTCTTTCTCCTGTGAATGGAATTGAGTTGTTCTTATATCAAAATTTCCGTATCAAAATTTTCTACAACTTTGATGCTTACTACGAAACCTCATTCTTGCCCATTCAATCCTAGAATTAAAAATATTACACTAATTTGTGTTTTTGCTATGACACCTTGACATATGTTTAGTAATTTCCACTTTCTCACTCGTATGACCATGAAATTGGATGATTCTTTCACTAAAATTTTCTAGACTCATTTATATACAAATTTTTTGAAGAGCACAAAAGCAAATTCCCTACCCATTTGTCCCAAAAAATTTATTTTGTTCACAAATTTATTTCCCGTCATAGCTTGGAACAATTTTCATATTTTGGGCATATCTTAAATCGTCCAATGTTAGATTTTCACGTACCATAACTCATTTTAAAGAGGAGGCATAGATCTACAACTTTTATGTTTTGTGTTTTTCCAAAAGACCACTGTAACCTCTTCGAAAATGCCATGTCATTTGACCCCCAAGATTGTGCCACACAAACCTTCATGCAACAAGGTGCAATTACATTGCACCACTCATGGGATACTTGTTTTAACTCTCAAACTCCTTCTTCTAGACTCTAAATGTTAGAAGAGACACATGGCAAGGATGCCATGAGCTTGGTGTCACTTCCTTCCCTATGCAGCCACACGTTAGTCCTTGTCCAACAAGCTGAAACCAACTTGCACTCCAAGCCTTGGCAACTTACTCTACAAGCTTTATCACATGCTTTGCAAATTACCTTGCCTAAGAATTTTCCAAGATTCAGCCTTTATCACCATGTGTACCATTTCCTTTTGTCCCATTCACGCTACTCTAAAATCTCATTTTAATTCCATCATATCATACCATGCCTTGCCACATATAATGTTACCACACCATCATCCATAAATCCAACGCTTTCTCCTTCCTTCTTCACTCAAACCCGTGGCAACCTCCTCACCAAAACAGCCTTCAATTTCTCCACTTCTCATCATCTAGAATCTCAAATTTTACAGTTGGACTCTTCCTTGTCTTACCATTTTTTGGCCGTGGGTTTCTCAAGCAAGGGTAAGGAAAGCTTTCAAATTTTAATTCTTGGTTCCATGATTCTTTCTTTTCTCTTGAAATTCAGGATTTTGCATGGCTGCCCTTGCTTATTTCTTCTTAAAACGGTGACCCCATCTTTAAAAAAATGTTGCATGTTGTGCTTCTTTAGTTACGGGAGCAATCGATGACGATCAGCGAACAGTTTCAGGTGTTCGATGAATTTCGGCAAGCCACCTCTTTTCTCCTCATCAAAACCGTGAGCTCACCTTGAGGTGAAGGGCATTTTACTTCATTTCTATTTGCTATAAACTGCTTTATATTGTTCCTTTAGCATCTGGGGACAACCCCTTTAAGTTTCATGATGATCCAATAGTTAGATTAAGAAATACACGATTTCTCGATACCGTTGACATTTATGACTTTATTTCACGTTTCTATGCACACCGGTACGTTATCACAAAGGGCGTCTGTGAACACCTCTTTTGGTCTGGTCCAAGTGGAATGAATCTTTTTTATACTAAATTCTAATTCAGAATGGTCAAATTCGAGTAGAATGGCTCCAAAATAATCAGAACCGAGCGAAATAACTCAGAATGAAGCTTTTCCAAGTGAAATACAGCCCTGTTGGAGGCAAATCCGATTGGAGTGACTCAAAATGATCAAATCCGAGCAGGATGACTCAGATTAAAGCATTTCCGAGTGAAATACAGCCTTGGTGGAGATAAATCCGAGTGGAAAAACTCAAAAATGGTCAAATCTGAGTCAAAATGAAGCATTTCCGATTGGAATGACTCAAAATGATCAAACCCGAGCAGGATGACTCAGATTAAAGCATTTCCGAGTGAAATACAGCCGTGGTGGAGATAAATCCGAGTGGAAAAACTCAAAAATGGTCAAATCTGAGTCAAAATGAAGCATTTCCGATTGGAATGACCCAAAAATGGCAAATCCGAGTAAGATGACTCTGATTGAAGCATTTAGGAGTGAAATATAGCCCTGTTGAACAAAAATTCGAGTGGAATGTGCGCCTGTTGGAGTAAATCCGAGTAAAATTACTCAGAATGGATCAAATCCGAGTGGAATATGCCCTGTTGGAGTAAATCGGAGTGAAATTACTCAGAATGGGTCAGTTCCGAGTGAAATGCTTCACTGATGAAGGTGAATAGGAGTGGAATGACTCCCTATCAGAGCCATTCCGAGTGATGAATAGCTGACTCTATTGGAGGATGAATGCTGAGAAGGATTGCTTTCTAATTGCATCTAATCTGAGTGAAGAAATGCTAAATCCGAGTGAGTGCTTTCTGATTGCTACTGATCTGAGTGAAAACAAGTCTGAGCGAAGGAAAATCCGACTCAGAGTGTAACTGGAAGGACAGATTCTGATTGAAGAGAAGAAAGTTTTTCCGAGTGAAAATGTCAAGTTCCTAAATTCTGAGTGAGGAATAAGACGAATTCTGAGTGAATTGAATCAATTCCGATTGAATCATTTCCGAGCCCTTTTGGTCAATCATTACCGAGTCATTCCTTTCTCACCCACTCCCAAATGACCACTCTCACTCAAATCCGAGCCAATTTTTAGTCGGAACCGACTGGCAATTCAGTCAGTTAGCCCTCTTCAAAACAATTCCCTCTCAACCCTCCTCAAGCCAATTACCGAGCCCATTTCCACCAATTTTCACTCGTTCCCGAGTCATCTTTCACCTATCTCCGAGTCATCCTTTAAACAATTACCGAGCTACTTCTCACCCAATTCCGAGTCCTTTTAAACCCAATTCTGAGTCATTATTCAACCATTTCAGTCGGTTCTGAGTCACTTGTCACTCTGTTCCGATTGAATGTCTCATAGCTCCTCCCAGAAGAATTCTCACTCGGAAAGGAGCATTTTTCACTCAGCTTTCTATGGGAAATGCTTCATTCCACTCGGAATTGACTCCCAATATGGACGAATACTGACTGGGAGGCTGATCCGAGCCATCCTCACTCAGATTTCCACTATTCTCTCTCGAATTTCCACTATTCTCTCTCGGATTTCCACTATTCTCTCTCGGATTTCTACCATTCTCTCTCGGATTGCACATGCTAACCTGGATTCCACCACCCAAGTGGATCCAGGAATCCTGGAGGTGGCTGGCAGACAAGGGGCGGAAGTGGAGGAATTAAAAATTCCCACCAGCCGCTGTCCCCCACTACCAGGACCGAGTGGAAGCCTGAGCTGGCATTCCACTCGGAGTGGAAGCCTGAGCTGGCATTCTACTCAGAGTGGAAGCCTGAGCTGGCTTTCCACTCGAAAAAGCCTATAAATAGAGGGCTGAAGCTTTGAAACGGGGGCATTCATTAAGTGAGAAAACTCTGCTTGAATTCACCCTCATCCTCTCTCTCTCACACACTGTCCAGCCCCCTTCCAGCCACCAAACACCCTCCAGCTCACTCCTCCTTCTCCTCACCAAACCGACCTCCCCAACTCCCTTTTACCAATCCGACCTCCTACACACCGTCCCAATTCCCTTCTCCACCAACCGTTCTCCTCAAGCCCACATCAACCGTCCTTCTTCCTTAAAATCACCAACACCGTCCAGCCTTCCCCTCAAGTCCACCAAATCTGACCTCTTCACTCCTCACTTCAAACACTGTCCCTCACCAAAGCGACCTCCCCAACTCCCTTTTACCACTCCGTCCTCACCACTCGGTACCGTTCTCCTCTCAACTCCAACACCGTCCCTCTTCTCACTCAGTCTCACTCGGTATTCACTCCTCACTCGGTAATCTACTACTTTCACTCGGTATTTTCCTATTTCCACTCGGTTTTACCATTTTTTACTCGGTTTTCCTCGTCCTCACTCGGTTTTCTGCTTTTATCACTCGGTATTTCATTTTTTACTCGGTTTCTTCCATTTCCACTCAGTTTTTTCTATTTTCACTCGATTTTTCCCTCTTTCTCACTCAGTTTTCTCTTGTTCCCCTCAGTTTTCGTTCATTTTTCCCTCTGTTTTCCGAACTTACTATTTCCCTTTCTCTTTTGTAGCTTCTGCTACCTTCCCCTTTCGCTTCATAGTAAAAATATAATAAAGGGAAATAAATGCTTCCTATGTTTTCTTACAAATCTAAATAAAATCAAAAAAAGGGGGAAACAAATCATTTTTAAATAGTGTTTTACGGGAGCACTCCCGTCTACACAACCTCTTTCGGATTCGTACACGTACGAAGAACTTCGCCTTGTACGAGTTCCCCACCTCAGTAACATCCATCATCATCTCCCAAGTCTTTTCCTAAAAGAAAAACACTAAGAACTACGTAACCCTGATTTCTTGATAATTCAAGAATACGTAGGAGCAGGACCTCAATTCCTGTCGGGCCCATCTTTCTTATTTCTTTTTATTGATTTATTTCCTCACTTTCATGTTTCTTTCATAAATGTTCTTTTTTTGGTCGCTTCCGTGAAAATCAATTTAGACGTGACGTCTTGTTGATTTCCCCCTAGTTTTTGCTCAAGCCTCACCATAATTCATAGGGAAGGGATACTTAGGACGAGACGTCCCGCTTATCTCTTTCCTATCCCTGTTTTTTTTATTCGAGAACGTCTAATTTAGGCGTGACGCCTTATTAGCATTCTCTTCCCCTCTCTGTCTCATATCGAAGTCGAGTTTAATTCGGATGAAACGTCCCATTGACCTCGCTTCGACATTCTATGTTTGTACAGTTCTCTCACTCCATTCTGTCGTTTTTAAATAAAAAATACAACCATAAAAGGGAAGAAATAAAACATCTTTTGTAAGGCTATTTATGTTGCGCATTTTCAATCTTGGTACTGTTTTTGACAGGCGATGTAGGGTGCTAATACCTTCCCTACTCGTAACCGACTCCCGAACTTGAATCTCAATTTTTAACCAGTGCTTTACTGAACTTAGTTTTTTTTCCAATGTTTTTCCTATGGATAAAAACGTTGGTGGCGACTCCCTGTTTCATCCTAAACTTTCTTTCTTTCTCGCCGCGCCATCGCGATCCAGGTTGCGACAGATGGCGACTCCACTGGGGACACTTAAGAGAGTCAGGCCAGTTTGATTGAAAGCGCATGTTCTTTTTATATAGCCGTTGTTATCTCAGATTTTTTCCCCTTGTTTTATTTTCTGTCGATTGTTGTGAATGTTTGTTCTTGTTTTGATTGTATCTTGTTATTTGTTTCGTTGTCTATGTTTTGCATGTTTGTTGAACCCTAGGGTAGAGGACCATGTTACTTTTCTGCAATCATTGAACCCTAGGGTAGACGACTTTGTATATTTGTTCTGTGTTTGTTCTTTGTGCAGAATGAGGTAAGGTAAAAGGTATTGAATGCCCTTTCACACACTAGACTCACAAATTACTCGCACACACTTATGAGTGGCACCCTATACCCGGGCCCCAAATGAAACTTAAGTTAGGAGGGGTTGGTATACAGAATAGTATAGGATGTACTTCCTATCCGGTGATCGTGAGAACCCCAACTAAAGTTCGACCTCTTGTGACATACGCACCTAGTGGTTCCCCACTGTTACGTCCCTGTCATGGGTAGGATCTTGGCTCTAGTGACCTTCTAGAAGTCTAGTATAAGCCACCCGGTGTGGAGAGTCACTTTTAGATAAGCCCTAGGGTCTAGAGAAAACCTTCAACAAAACCTGACTTAGGCCACGAAAGGGCAAACTTTACTTTACCTTATGTCATTTTCACTTTCCTGTTATTAAAGAGGGATTATCTATCACCCAAAGATTCGCTTAGTCAAAATCTTTGGAACACATAATTATTCTTCGGGTGAATGGATGATCCTCTTTTTTTTTGTCATGTAACTCTGAGTCCGAAGTCATAGGTTCTCCTAATCGTCAAAGGAAAAATCCATAAAAAAAATTATAATTCATTTCCCTCTGGTTGAAATGGCAATGACGATTGGGAAAAACCTACGACTTTTGAGCTCGCATGAGTTTTAAAAATCCATGTTCCCCCCACTTTTTTAACTTGTATCAAATCCCTGGGAGGAACATTGGTCTTTAGGACTTGATAATAACTGATTCCATTTTTTGTCTTGATGTTCGCAGGGGACGATTCCGAATTTGTCGGTATTTCTAAATCAGTATGGAAATTAACATGGGACACAGTAATTGTGATATAGGGGTGACTGAATTAAAGAAGTTATTACACCTTAAGGCTAGAAAGATCGATACTGATAGTCTATAAGTACTAGGGAAGAAACTGAGCCTGACACAAAAGATGACTTTCGCAAGGAGGTATGGGAAGATCCTAAAACTTTTGGAGGTAGACGTCCAAACAGAAGCCATCACAGCTCTGGCTCAATTCTATGACCCACCTCTCCGCTGTTTCACTTTTCAAGACTTTCAACTAGCACCCTCCATAGAAGAGTTTGAACAAATATTGGGGATGCCAGTGGAAGGACAGATACCTTATCGTCATCTGGACTGTCATACGTCAGTCACTTCTGTCGCTCGCATTTTGAAGGTCCATCCTGAAATGTTAAAAAGTGTACAAATGAACAGAAACCAGATTCCCAGATTTATTAGGGAATTTCTGGAGAAACACATGCATGTCTTGGCAGAGAGGGAAGAATGGGAAGCTTTCATCGATACCTTGGCTCTCACTATCTACGGAGTTGTCTTATTCCCTAACTTAGACAACTACATGGATTATGATGGTATAGGTGTCTTCGCCGCTTGCAAGCACAGACTGGAAAATCCCGTCATAGCAGTATTGGCCAATGTCTATTGCACCTTGGATTTCTGCCATACTCAAGGAGGAAAGAGGATTATTTGCTGTTTGCCTGTTCTGTATGTGTGGCTCACATCCCACGCTTTTCATCAACTATGCAAAGCCGAGTGTCCCATCTCTGATTTAAAGTTGTGTCAGTTGGCAACGAAGAATGGGCGTGAGTGGGCTAATCACCTTGTGGGCCTTACAACAGAAAAGGTGAGATGGTGTCCTCAATGGCTAGAAGTTGAGTCCATCATTTATAGCTGTGGAGGATATCCAAATGTTCCTCTAATGGGGACACAAGGTTGCATCAATTATAATCCTGTTATTGCTAAGCGGCAGTTGGCTTATCCTCTACTTGGGCCGCCAGACGAAGCACTGCTTACTCCTTTCGTTTTGTACTATGCGAATGGGAATTACACCTCCACTATTCGGGACATAGCCAATGCCTGGAAGAAGGTCCATAGGATGGGCAAAGAACTGGGAGCACGAAGCCATGTTGTGAAAGTTGAATACTTAGATTGGGTGGTGAATAGAGTCTCCATCGTGAAATTGCCTTTCAAGGGCCCTTCATACCAACCTGTGGACACAGTTCCTCCGCCTTGCATTATGGAGGACAAGGTTACCATATCGCTAAAAGCCCAAGTAGAAGGGCTAAAGGCAAGGAATCAAAAACTGGAAGAAGATCTCCTGAAGTGCCAACAAGAGTGCGCCCTCCATAGGAAAGAGAATTCCGAAGGAAGGCATGCTATGGAAGAAATGCGGAAAAAGAGAAAGATTGATGAAGATTACAGAATAAAACAAGATCAATGCCTTCGGGCGGCCAATTCGTAGTTAAAGATGAAAGGTCAGCAGAGCGATGCTGTATTGGCCGAAAAACAAATTTTGAAGGACATGCTGGTACGATCCAAGGAGAAGGAAAAGGAGGCTTTGGTGCAGAAAGAGATGTTACAAACCCAGGTCCGTAAATTGGAACTACAGCTAGAGGAAGTAATAAATGCCTGTGAACAAGAGATAAACACAGAGCATAAAAAAGCCCTTGATGCTGAACGACGTTGCCAGGAGATTACACAGGCTCTGAGGGTAGAGTTGGCCCAAAGTGACAAAATCATTCATTCATGGATGGATCGTTTCGCTAAATTGGCTTACCTAGCCAATTGAGTCCTGGAAGATTTTCCCTCAATGTTGGAGCAAGCCGAAGGCATGGTCAATCCCCTGTCCACTCCCAAAGAGATATCATCATTTCTGAGCTATTGTCAGGAAAGACTTTGTAAAATGAGGGCCATGATTGCCCGAGCCAGGAGTGGCTAAAGTTTTGTAACCCGAATCTTTCTAGCAACATTGTATCATTTGGAAGAATAAAATAATGAAGCTTTTTTCATCTCCATAAGTTGTCTCATGTTAATTTCCAATATATTGTTATACCGAGTACTTTTGAACGCGACGTTCTGGGGAAAGGTTGAGGAATACGTGTCAAATTCGGAATTGTATCCCGCGTATGCCCATTTATTTTTCTTTTATCTTCTTTAACTGTTCCCTTTATTTTTCTAACCGTTTGTCGTGATTCTTTAGACACTACGGGTAAGCATCCCTACGCGACCAGGCTCAGAAAGAAACTCATGGCCGATATAGAACAAGAAAATAAGAATTTGCGAGCTGAGGTTAATCAGTTGAAAGAACAAATGGCTGAAATGGCCAAGATGTTCAAAAGGAGAATCGTAGAAAGGGATTCTTTAGCGGAAGTTGAAAATGCTAGGCAGCAATCTCCCATTCCCCAACACGCGTAAGGTCATGCTGGAGGACCGAGCTTAAACCCTGCAGGGCCTACTGTTACCGTTCGCCTTGGTAAGTCGAACCCTGCCCATGTTCAACAACATACTTTTATCGATAAAAAAGGGAATGTCATACCCTTCCCACAGTATGGGTTACCCCCGGGCTATTTCCCGCCACTCCAAGAGGAGCGAGATTATCAGGAAACAATCCTTCACGCGGCTCAACCAAACATCCCACCTGTCCGGAATCCTCAAACGATTCTGGTCCATACACAGGCTGAACAACCACAAGCTGCCCAAGCCACAGCTGGACACCAAGCCTCAATTCTGAATGAGAGCCCGACACATGTTGACCGACCAGTCAGGAGTGCTAGTCACTATGTCGTCACAGGTCCAAGTACTGCCACTGCTGCTACCCAGGAAGGAAGATTAGAGTTCTTGGAAAGGCGTTTAAGGGAAATGGATGGAATGAATCGATTTGGATTAGGCAGTGCTGCACAACTCTGTCTAATTCCTGACGTTGTTATTCCTTCCAAATTCAAAACGCCTGAATTTGATAAGTATCAGGGGCTGACATGTCCGAAAAACCATCTTACCATGTACTGCCGGAAGATGGCTTCGCATGCCTCCAACGACTCTCTGCTTATCCATTGTTTTCAAGATAGTTTGGCCGGAGCGCCTCTGACCTGGTACAACCATCTTGAACGATCTCGTATACGCTGTTGGGAGGATCTGGCAGATGCTTTCATGCAACAGTATAAGTACAATTTGGACATGGCGCCAGATAGAGTACAATTGCAGAACATGTCCAAGAAAGACAACGAGACGTTCAAAGAATACGCCCAACGGTGGCGTGAAGTAGCAGCGCAAGTTGACCCACCTCTGTCTGAGAAAGAGGTGATCTTGACATTTATTGACACACTCCAATCGCCATTCTATGATAAGATGATTGGAAGTATTTCATCCCACTTCTCCGATATCGTCACTATCGGAGAAAGAATAGAGAATGGCCTCCGGACAGGGAAGATCGCCTGAGGTCCAGCTGGGGTTAATGCAGCAAGAAGACCCTCCCATGGGGAAGGAAAGAGAAGAGAGGGAGAGACTAATCTAATCTCCCATAATCAGAGAAGAAACCAGCCGAGGCCACCCACCCCGGTCGCCTTTCCATCAACCTATCATAATACACCACATCCATATGTGGCTGCCGTTCAAACATCACATCCACCACATTTTCGCCCACCTGTCATGCGACCGCCTGCACCACTACAGGCACCATATCAACCACCACAAGCGCCGTACCAACAGCCACAAATGAACCCGCCGAATCCAAATCAGAGAAGGCAAAACAATGACCGTGCCCCACCGCAATTTGATCCGATTCCCATCTTTTACACAGAGCTTCTCCCTTACCTCATCGAAAACACGATGGTAGTGCCATGCCCTCTAAAACCACTTCAGCCGCCATATCCTAGAGGGTACGACCCAAATGCACGGTGTGATTACCACGCTGGTGCACCGGGACATTCTACTGAGAATTGCCCGGCACTGAAGTTTAAGGTAAGGGACCTAATCCGGGCCGACTGGATAAGCTTTAAAGAAGGGAGCCCAAGTGTGGCAACCAATCCCCTTCCAAATCATAAAGGACCGGATGTCAACGCCATAGAAGGGGATGAAGAATGCATTTCCAAAGTAGAGGACATCCAAATGCCTTTGGAAACAATACACTCCCATATGCTGAAGGTGGGATTAATAGAAGGGTCATGGGATGAAGAGTATAATGACCTCCAGTCCGCAAAGCGAAGGGGCTTCCAGGAAACCCTTCAAAGACTCATGAATGCTCGAGTCATAGAGGTCTGCAGGCACCGTGAAGGACAAATAAATATGGTACAAGGACATGGCAAGGCACGAGTTCCGAAACCCCTGGTTGTATACTATAACAAGGATACGCCAGCGGCTTCGGCTCCTGCCAAGACTGTCTTCACGGTAAAGGCACCAACCCCTTTCCCCTTCCAGAGTTCCCACGCTGTGCCATGGAGGTACAATACAGATGTGGTCGTCACCAATCCCGAAGTGATCAACTCCATGCCATCCTCCTCTATTACAAATATAACCGGAGTGGGAAGAATGACACGGAGTGGAAGGGTATATACGCCACCTGAGCCCAAACAAGGTAAGACTATCAGAGAAGGAAAAACTGAGAAAGAAGTAGCCTCTGGCGAAACAAAGGGGGCTGTGACTGAAGAGGAAGCCCAGGAATTTCTGAAGTTTATTCGCCATAGTGACTACCAGGTGTTGGACTAATTGAACCACACCCCTGCAAAAATTTCCTTGTTGTCTTTGCTAATGAGTTCCGAACCACATCGGAATACGTTGATGAAGGTGTTGAGCGAGGCACACGTGAAGCATGATTTACCCGTCGAACAATTCAGGGGCATAGTGGGGCATATCATTGCCAACAATTACTTGACCTTCACAGATGAGGAAGTACCTATTGAAGGAAGAGGGCACAATAAAGCCCTCCATATTTCTGTGAAATGTCGGGATTATATCCTGGAAAAAGTACTTGTGGATAATGGATCTTCTCTGAACGTCATGCCGAAATCCACGTTGGCAAAACTGCCTTTCGATGGAACATACATGAGACCTAGCTCTATGGTTATGCGGGCTTTTGATGGGACACGTAGGGAAGTCATTGGAGAAATCGAATTGCCTATACAAGTCGGACCCTGTACTTTCCAAGTACTCTTCCAAGTGATGGATATCGTGCCCGCCTATAGCTGTTTATTAGGGCGACCATGGATCCATTCGGTGGGGGTAGTCCCCACCACGCTGCATCAAAGACTAAAATTCATCATCCATAACAAGTTGGTGACTGTTTCTGGGGAGGAGGACCTTTTGGTCAGCAAACCTATATCCACTCCATACATCGAGGCCGCTGAGGAAGCCCTCAAAACATCCTTCCAAGCCTTGGAGATTGCCAATGCAACAAGCATTGTAAAGGTGTCTTTCCCCAACGTACCTCTAATGGTGACGCTGAACATGTTGCGGAAAGGGTACCAACCCGGAAAAGGATTAGGGCGGGATTTGGAAGGCAGAACCCAACCGGTGAGTCTCCCGGAAAATAAAAACAGATATGGTTTGGGATATAAGCCCACTGTGACGGATAAGAAAAGGGCTGAAGAGGAAAAGAAGGGGAGGAGAGTTGCTCGCCTTACTGGTCAAGAGATCAACGCTGCGAGAATCCCTATCTGCGATCTCTATCAGAGCTTTAAGAGCGCCAGAGTGATATATCCGGATCAAGTTGCCATGGTTGAGAACGAGCCTGACCTCAATGTGGAGCTGGTATATGCTTGCCATCCAGATCAAGAGCTGAGCAATTGGGAAGTCATGGAGTTCCCTACAACCATTAACGTTCTATCAGAGTAATCACTGTATTTCATAATTTGGTGGTCCCTTTGCCATGCCCAAGGCTGCGGGACCCATTTTGTAACAAGGGCAGAACTTGTTTATTTTATTTTTGAAAACCAATGAACACATTTTATTTCCCATCACCTCGTCTTTGTGCACTCTATTTTTCTCAAACCTTTCACTTGTTTGTTCTCTTTTCACTTTATAATATAACCCGAATACAGATCCAAAAATGATTTCCCTGAGAACGACGAAAACCTGGATTTATTTCATGACCCTGTTTATCCAAATGATTGCGTCTACGAGGAAAGTGAGGAAGACTTTGGACCCTCATCTGAATTGACGAGATTGTTGGAATAAGAGGATAAGGAGATCCGCCCACATTAGGAGGAAATTAAAATCATCAACCTTGGAGGTGAAGGAGAAGATAAAATGATCAAGATAGGTACCTGCCTGAGTAAAAACCAGCAAGATGAATTGATTGAACTGCTCCGGGAATTTCAGGATGTGTTCGCTTGGTCATATCAAGATATGCCAGGGTTGGATAACAGCATAGTGGAACATAGATTGCCTCTGAAACTAGAGTGTCCACCAGTTAAGCAAAAGCTACGGAGAATGAAACCGGAAATGCTTCTCAAGATCAAGGAAGAGGTCAAAAAACAATTCGAAGCCGGTTTCTTGGCCGTAGCCAAATATCCACAATGGGTAGCCAACATAGTCCCGGTCCCGAAGAAGGATGGAAAAGTGCGGATGTGTGTGGACTATCGAGATCTAAACAGGGCCAGCCCTAAGGACGATTTTCCTCTTCCACATATTGACATGTTGGTCGATAACACAGCCCAACACTCCATCTTCTCTTTCATGGATGGTTTCTCCGGGTACAATCATATTAAAATAGCGCCCGAAGACATGGAAAAAACCACGTTCGTCACTTTGTGGGGTACTTTCTGTTACAAAGTAACGTCCTTTGGTTTAAAGAACGCAGGGGTGACTTATCAGAGAGCAATGGTCACTTTATTCCACGATATGATGCACAAGGAAATAGAGGTCTATGTGGATGATATCATTGCAAAATCCAGAACCGCAGAAGATCATGTCCGCGACTTAAGGAAATTGTTTGAACGGTTGAGAAGGTTTAAGCTTAGATTGAATCCAGCCAAGTGCACGTTTGGTGCAAGGTCAGGCAAACTGTTGGGTTTCATTGTAAGCAAGAAAGGAATTGAAGTGGATCCCGACAAGGTCAGGGCAATCCTAGAAATGCCACCTCCTTGCATAGAAAAAGAAGTCAGAGGGTTCTTGGGAAGATTAAACTACATCGCTCGGTTTATCTCACAATTGACATCGACCTGCGAGCCGATCTTCAAGCTACTCCGCAAGAACCAACCGGGGCAATGGAATGAGGACTGCCAAACGGCTTTTGAGAAAATTAAGCAATACTTGAAAGAACCACCAATATTGGTACCACCAACCCCTGGGAGACCACTGATTTTATACATGACGGTACTGAATGAGTCCATGGGCTGTGTATTGGGTCAGCACGATGAAACGGGGAAGAAAGAACATGCCATATATTACCTAAGCAAAAAGTTCACTGATTGTGAAATGCGATACTCCGCATTAGAACGAACTTGTTGCGCGTTAGCATGGGCTGCGAAGCGCTTAAGGCAATACATGTTGAGTCACACTACCTGGCTAGTTTCTAAGATGGATCCTATCAAGTACATCTTTGAGAAGCCAGCCCTGACCGGAAGGATTGCTCGATGGCAAGTGCTGCTAACTGAGTACGACATAACATATGTCACTCAGAAAGCCATAAAAGGGAGCGCTTTGGCTGACTACCTAGCCCATCAACCCGTAAGTGATTACCAACCAATACCATTCGACTTCCCAGACGAGGATATTCTGGCATTGTCCGACGAAAAAGAAGGCGGTAACAAAGACAAATGGATTTTAAGATTCGATGGAGCTTCTAATGCTTTAGGGCACGGAATTGGGGCCATTTTGATTTCGCCAAAAAGAGAATTCATCCCTGTCTGCGCCAGGCTATGTTTCGATTGTACCAACAATGTCGCTGAATATGAGGCGTGCTCCTTAGGGATCCAAGCGGCTTTAGATATGAAAGTAAGGACACTGGAAGTCTACAGAGACTCTGCTTTAGTCATCCACCAGTTGAAAGGTGAATGGGAAACCAGAGATAGCAAGTTACTCCCCTATCACGCCCACATTATGGAAATGATCAGAGATTTCGAAGAGATTTCTTTCCATCATGTTCTTCGGGAAGATAATCAGATGGCTGACGCTTTGGCCACTCTCGCTTCAATGTTCAAAGTGAACAATGACTATGACGTGCCCCTCATCGAGGTAGAAAGGCGTCACGAGCCCGCATACTGGCAAGTAGTCGAAGAACAATCGGATGGAAAACCTTGGTATCATGACATTAAGAGGTATATCCAGAGGCAAGAATACCATGACAATGCCACAGAAAACGACAAGAGAACCCTGCGACGGCTCGCCATGGGTTTCTTCTTAAATGGCGACGTGCTTTACAAGAGAAACCATGATTCTATCCTTCTTCGCTGCGTTGATACCGCTGAAGCAAATAGAATCATGAGGGATATCCACGAGGGATCTTTTGGAACCCACATCAATGGGCATGCCATGTCAAGGAAAATCTTGAGGACGGGATATTTTTGGATGACCATGGAGACGGACTGCTTCATCTACACGCGAAAATGTCATAAGTGCCAAATATATGCTGATCATATTCACGCACCCCCGTCATCTCTGAATGTTTTGTCAGCACTATGGCCCTTCTCGATGTGGGGCCTGGATGTCATTGGTCCCATTGAACCAAAGGCTTCAAACGACCATTGTTTCATTTTGGTCGCCATTGATTACTTCACAAAATGGGTGGAGGCGGCTTCATACACCAATGTAACCAAAGGTGTTGTTGTCAAATTCATCAAACGTGAATTAATATGTCGATACGGCCTACCAAGTCAAATCATCACGGATAATGGGACAAATCTGAAAAATAATATAATGAAAGAACTTTGTGAGAGCTTTAAGATCTCTCACCATAACTCCTCTCCGTATCGGCCAAAAATGAATGGAGCGGTCGAGGTGGCCAACAAGAATATCAAGAAGATAATACAGAAAATGGTGGTAACCTATAAGGATTGGAGTGAAATGCTCCCTTTTGCTCTGCATGGGTACCGTACCTCAGTCCGGACCTCGACTGGGGCAACCCCATTCTCTTTAGTTTATGGCATGGAAGCAGTCCTGCCTTTTGAAGTGGAGATTCCTTCCCTCCGAGTAATCATGGAAGCCAAACTGGTTGAAGCTGAATGGATCCAGACTCGACATGACCAATTAAATCTGATTGATAGTAAAAGACTGACTGCCCTCTGCCATGGTCAGCTATATCAAAGGCGTATGAAGCGAGCGTTTGAAAAGAAAGTACGACCCCGACAGTTCCAAGAAGGAGACTTGGTGCTCAAGAAGGTTTTGTCGATGCATAAAGATCACCGGGGCAAATGGACTCCTAGCTACGAAGGGCCTTATGTCGTGAAGAAGGCTTTTTCCGGAGGTGCTCTCATACTCGCCAACATGGATGGGGAAGATCTACCGATGCCTATAAACGCGGACGCAGTGATAAGATACTACACGTAAAAAAAAAAGAAAAAAGAAAAGAGTGGGCTCGCTAGGTTGAAAACCTGAAAAGGCGACCTAGGCAAAAGTTAGAGCAATTGGTGGGGTCGAAAGCGGCCCAGACAAATTCACACCCTATAGATTCAACACTGCAACGCCAATTTTTCAAGTCACAGACAAGGGGATGGGTCTAGGGCATCGAAGCCATTGTCGAGTCACGCCCTCGAAAGCAAAATCAGAAGATAAGCAGGAAATCATGGAAAAGACCGGAATCTTGTCGCTCTCAGGAAATCGATGGAGGATCTAAAAGGCCTTCGCTTCCATCCTTGCCATCAATTCCTCACACCTTGTCATATTTTTGCATTATTGGTGTCACCTGTATATATCTGTTGTTCATAAATAAAAAGTTTCCCTTCTTCTCACATGTGTTCATGACTAGAATAAATAAACAAGTTTTGCCTAAAAAAGAATTTCTTAAAAATGAGTTTTTGAGAAGGACGAAAACACAAAGTTATAGGGAACAAAGTGTACACCATTGCCAGATCTTACCTCGGGCAAGCTCAACCAACTCTGTGAAACAACCTCAATGAAGTCAGAAGTAATAATTATTTTGGCCATGAGTTACTTCAACGCCTGTCGCCAAGGAACTACGGCTGTAAGTTTTTAATTAGTTTCACGTTTCTCTGTTAAAGGATGGCCAGGAACCATGATCCCCAAGATGTGTAGTTGCCCAACTCTCTCCTTAGCAGACCTTCGGTATATCCACAGTAAACCCCAAGTCCATTCTCTTTCACCCAAAGAGACATTACCCCGAATCACCAAAATTTTCTCCCCCAGTGGAACCATAATTGCCAAAAACTACACTTCCCAAATCCTTCCCCAGTGGGACTACACTTCCCAGTCAACCCAAAACTGGGGCATCTCCCCAGATTCTTCTTTCGGTCAAGGGATAGTTTTCCCTAAAGACTCTTTCAATCATGTCAAACTGGGACATCTTCCCTAGGTCATTATCTCTTGTCGACCCCAGGACAGTACCCCGCGCTCCCAGAATATCTGAACTAGGACATCACCAGGGCCTCTCTTCGTTAAAAAGGAGCACCCTCCAAACTTTATCCAATCATGTCAAACTGGGGCATCACCCCAGGTTCGTTCTCATTCATTCAAGGGACAATTCCCCAAGATTTCATCCAATCATGTCAAACTGGGGCATCTCCCTGGGTTTATTCTCTTAGTCAAGGGGCAGTTCCCTGGGATTCCATTAAATACAGTCAAACTGGGGCATCACCCCAGGTTCTTTCTCATTCATTCAAGGGGCAGTTCCCCAGGATTCCGTCAAATATTGTCAAACTGGGGCATCACCCCAATTTATTGTCTTTCAATTAAGGGGCAGTTCCCCAAGATTCCTTCAAAACTTGCCAAACTGGGGCATCACCCCAGGTATATCCTCTCAATCAAGGGGTAGTTCCCCAACAACCCACAGTCGTGTCAAACTGGGGCATCCCCCCAGATTCATTCTCTTGCGTTCAAAGGGCAGTTCCCCAAGGACCCGCAGTCATGACAACCGAGGGTCAACCCTAACCTTTACATTTCCTGCCAACAGTGAGTTAATTCGGACGAGACGTCCTGTTAGCTCCCACAATCTTTACTTTCCTGTCGCCGATCAAATGGCACCCCTTTATCTTCCTGTCGCCGATCAAATGGCACCTTTACTTTCCTGTCGCCGATCAAATGGCACCCCTTTACGTTCCTGTCGCGGATCAAATGGCACCCCCTTTACTTTCCTGTCGCCGATCAAATGGCACCCCCTTTATCTTCCTGTCGCCGATCAAATGGCACCTTTACTTTCCTGTCGCCGATCAAATGGCACCTTTACTTTCCTGTCGCCGATCAAATGGCACCCCTTTACTTTCCTGTCGCTGATCAAATGGCACCCCTTTATCTTCCTATCGCCGATCAAATGGCACCCCTTTATCTTCCTGTCGCCGATCAAATGGCACCCCTTTATCTTCCTGTCGCCGATCAAATGGCACCTTTACTTTCCTGTCGCCGATCAAATGGCACCCCTTTACGTTCCTGTCGCCGATCAAATGGCACCCCCTTTACTTTCCTGTCGCCGATCAAATGGCACCCCCTTTATCTTCCTGTCGCCGATCAAATGGCACCTTTACTTTCCTGTCGCCGATCAAATGGCACCTTTACTTTCCTATCGCCGATCAAATGGCACCACTTTACTTTCCTGTTGCCGAACAAATGGCATCCTTTTACCTTTCAGTCGCCTAAGAAGGCATCCTTTTTCTCCCGGTCGTCGAATGAGGCACCCTTCATCTCCAATCAATTGAGAATAGACACTCAATCCTCTCGCCTCTTGTTAACTGAAAGACAATCCTTCTGCTTCATGTCATTCAAAGGATAATTCCCAGTTAACCACTTCTTGCTAAAAATTGGAGCACTGCCCCACTTCTTTTTCCCAGATTTAGGACCAAAAAAAAAATAGAGAAAGAAGAAGAAGAGAAAAGCGAAACGGAAGAGGAAAATGCTCGTCTTTAAAGAAGAAAGGTCACACTGACTCGTGATTGCTGACACTATCAGACGCCATCAAAAAGTCCCACTTGGCCCCTACATCGGTGTTCATATCTTTACTTCCTTTTCACTTCAAAAACACAGAAGCTTCGTGTTTCTTTTATGAAAAAAAGTAAAGAGGGGCATCTGTGAACACCTCTTTTGGTCCGGTCCAAGTGGAATGAATCTTTTTTATACTGAATTCTAATTCAGAATGGTCAAATTCGAGTAGAATGGCTCCAAAATAATCAGAACTGAGCGAAATAACTCAGAATGAAGCTTTTCCAAGTGAAATACAACCCTGTTGGAGGCAAATCCGATTGGAATGACTCAAAATGATCAAATCCGAGCAGGATGACTCAGATTAAAGCATTTTCGAGTGAAATACAGCCCTGGTGGAGATAAATCCGAGTGGAAAAACTCAAAAATGGTCAAATTCGAGTCAAAATGAAGCATTTCTGATTGGAATGACTCAAAATGATCAAATCCGAGCAGGATGACTCAGATTAAAGCATTTCCGAGTGAAATACAGCCCTGGTGGAGATAAATCCGAGTGGAAAAACTCAAAAATGGTCAAATCTGAGTCAAAATGAAGCATTTCCGATTGGAATGGCCCAAAAATGGCAAATCCGAGTAAGATGACTCTGATTGAAGCATTTAGGAGTGAAATATAGCCCTGTTGAACAAAAATCCGAGTGGAATGTGTGCCTGTTAGAGTAAATCCGAGTAAAATTACTCAGAATGGATCAAATCCGAGTGGAATGTGCCCCTGTTGGAGTAAATCGGAGTGAAATTACTCAGAATGGGTCAGTTCCGAGTGAAATGCTTCACTGATTAAGGTGAATAGGAGTGGAATGACTCCCTGTTAGAGCCATTCCGAGTGATGAATAGCTGACTCTGTTGGAGGATGAATGCTGAGAAGGATTGCTTTCTAATTGCATCTAATCCGAGTGAAGAAATGCTAAATCTGAGTGAGTGCTTTCTGATTGCTACTGATCTGAGTGAAAACAAGTCTGAGCGAAGGAAAATCCGACTCAGAGTGTAACTGGAAGGACAGATTCTGATTGAAGAGAAGAAAGTTTTTCCGAGTGAAAATGTCAAGTTCCTAAATTCTGAGTGAGGAATAAGACAGATTCCGAGTGAATTGAATCAAACCCGATTGAATCATTTCCGAGCCCTTTTGGTCAATCATTACCGAGTCATTCCTTTCTCACCCACTCCCAAATGACCACTCTCACTCAAATCCGAGCCAATTTTTAGTCGGAACAGACTGGCAATTCAGTCAGTTAGCCCTCTTCAAAACAATTCCCTCTCATCCCTCCTCAAGCCAATTACCGATCCCATTTCCACCAATTTTCACTCGTTCCCGAGTCATCTTTCACCTATCTCTGAGTCATCCTTTAAACAATTACCGAGCTACTTCTCACCCAATTCCGAGTCCTTTTAAACCCAATTCTGAGTCATTATTCAACCATTTCAGTCGGTTTTGAGTCACTTGTCACTCGGTTCCGATTGCATGTCTCACAGCTCCTCCCAGAAGAATTCTCACTCGGAAAGGAGCATTTTTCACTCAGCTTTCTATGGGAAATGCTTCATTCCACTCGGAATTGACTCCCAATATGGACGAATACTGACTGGGAGGCTGATCCGAGCCATCACTCGGATTTCCACTATTCTCTCTCGGATTTCCACTATTCTCTCTCGGATTTCTACCATTCTCTCTCGGATTGCACATGCTAATCTGGATTCCACCACCCAAGTGGATCCAGGAATCCTGGAGGTGGCTGGCAGACAAGGGGCGGAAGTGGAGGAATTAAAAATTCCCACCAGCCGCTGTCCCCCACTACCAGGACCGAGTGGAAGCCTGAGCTGGCAATCCACTCGGAGTGGAAGCCTGAGCTGGCATTCCACTTGGAGTGGAAGCCTGAGCTGGCATTCCACTCAGAGTGGAAGCCTGAGCTGGCTTTCCACTCGAAAAAGCCTCTAAATAGAGGGCTGAAGCTTTGAAACGGGGGGATTCATTAAGTGAGAAAACTCTGCTTGAATTCACCCTCATCCTCTCTCTCACACACACTGTCCAGCCCCCTTCCAGCCACCAAACACCCTCCAGCTCACTCCTCCTTCTCCTCACCAAACCGACCTCCCCAACTCCCTTTTACCAATCTGACCTCCTACACACCATCCCAATTCCCTTCTCCACCAACCGTTCTCCTCAAACCCACATCAACCGTCCTTCTTCCTTAAAATCACCAACACCGTCCAGCCTTCCCCTCAAGTCCACCAAATCCGACCTCTTCACTCCTCACTTCAAACACTGTCCCTCACCAAAGCGACCTCCCCAACTCCCTTTTACCACTCCGTCCTCACCACTCGGTACCGTTCTCCTCTCAACTCCAACACCGTCCCTCTTCTCACTTAGTCTCACTCGGTATTCACTCCTCACTCGGTAATCTACTACTTTCACTCGGTATTTTCCTATTTCCACTCGGTTTTACCATTTTTTACTCGGTTTTCCTCGTCCTCACTCGGTTTTCTGCTTTTATCACTCGGTATTTCATTTTTTACTCGGTTTCTTCCATTTCCACTCGGTTTTTTCCATTTTCACTCGGTTTTTCCCTCTTTCTCACTCGATTTTCTCTTGTTCCCCTCAGTTTTCGCTCATTTTTCCCTCTGTTTTCCGAACTTACTGTTTCCCTTTCTCTTTTGTAGCTTCTGCTACCTTCCCCTTTCGCTTCATAGTAAAAATATAATAAAGGGAAATAAATGCTTCCTATGTTTTCTTACAAATCTAAATAAAATAAAAAAAAGGGGGAAACAAATCATTTTTAAATAGTGTCGTACGGGAGCACTCCCGTCTACACAACCTCTTTAGGATTCGTACACGTGCGAAGAACTTCGCCTTGTACGAGTTCCCCACCTCAGTAACATCCATCATCATCTCCCAAGTCTTTTCCTAAAAGAAAAACACTAAGAACTACGTAACCCTGATTTCTTGATAATTCAAGAATACGTAGGAGCAGGACCTCAATTCCTGTCGGGCCCATCTTTCTTATTTCTTTTTATTGATTTATTTCCTCACTTTTATGTTTCTTTCATAAATGTTCTTTTTTTGGTCGCTTCTGTGAAAATCAATTTAGACGTGACGTCTTGTTGATTTTCCCCTAGTTTTTACTCAAGCCTCGCCATAATTCATAGGGAAGGGATACTTAGGACGAGACGTCCCACTTATCTCTTTCCTATCCCTGTTTTTTTATTCGAGAACGTCTAATTTAGGTGTGACGCCTTATTAGCATTCTCTTCCCCTCTCTGTCTCATATCGAAGTCGAGTTTAATTCGAATGAAACGTCCCATTGACCTCGCTTCGACATTCTATGTTTGTACAGTTCTCTCACTGCATTCTGTCGTTTTTAAATAAAAAATACAACAATAAAAGGGAAGAAATAAACCATCTTTTGTAAGGCTATTTATGTTGCGCATTTTCAATCTTGGTACTGTTTTTGACAGGCGATGTAGGGTGCTAATACCTTCCCTACTCGTAACCGACTCCCGAACTTGAATCTCAATTTTTAACCAGTGCTTTACTGAACTTAGTTTTTTTTTTCAATGTTTTTCCTATGGATAAAAACGTTGGTGGCGACTCCCTGTTTCATCCTAAACTTTCTTTCTTTCTCGCCGCGCCGTCGCGATCCAGGTTGTGACAACGTCTCAAAGCTCGTATGTCCCATTAAAGTCTTATCTGAATTAAAGTTTTTATTGCAAAATATCAAAATTTAGGAGCAAAATACGAGCACTGTTAAAAATTCGATATGGTTGTATTGATTAATAAATTCCTGATTATTTGATATAATTTGCTATATTTATTTGGTAAGCCCTGTGAATTCAATTAAATAAACCAACTAGAATTTTATGAGTAAAATTGACAAAACCACGTACGTGAAATAAGGCATTTGTTTAAGTGCAACTACGCTTCGTTTCGAAATTTTGCAACGCCAACAATATTTTGAGATAATTACTAAATGAGTTTTAATAAAATAAAAATAAAACTGTAGCAGAAAAAAATAGACAACAAGAGAAGGATTAAAAAGAACGAATTTCATGTAAGATATATTAGAAATGAAAACAAAATAGAAATTTTAAGTTATCTTTTTCAAGAAAATATATTATTGATTTGAAGTAAAATTTAGGAAGTTGTGATTGTACATTAAGAGATTAAAAATAAAAAAATTCATAAAGAAACGATAACGAAATTTTGTAAGTTTGATGAATTATTAAAGAAACGGTGAAATCTAAATATATGAATATTTTAGACTACTAGATGAATTTTTTAAGGCAATATCAGATAAAAAGGAATTGGTAATGAGAATTAATTTGATGAAATAAATCCTTTTATTATAAGTCAAGTACATGACATAATTGTTTAAGAACGTTAAAAGGGGTCATAAGGTCGTAACTGGGTACTAATGGGGTAAAAAGAAATTTAGACTTATATGGTTTAGGGTTTGTTTCAAAATTTTACAGCACCAACAATATTTTGAGATAATTACTAAATGAGTTTTAATAAAATAAAAATAAATCTGTAGCAGAAAGAAATAGATGACAAGAGAAGGCTTAAAAATAATGAATTTCAAGTAAGATATATTAGAAATGAAAACAAAAATAGAAATTTTAAGGTATCATTTTCAAGAAAATATATTATTGATTTGAAGTAAAATTTAGGAAGTTGTTATTGTACACTAAGAGACTAAAAATAAAAAATTGATAAAGAAACGATAACAAAATTCTGTAAGTTTGATGAATTATTAAAGAAACGGTGAAATCTAAATATATGAATACTTTAGACTATTAAATGAATTTTTTAAGGCAATATCAGATAAAAAGGAATTGATAATGAGAATTAATTTGATGAAATGAATCCTTTTATTATAAGTTAAGTACATGACGTAATTGTTTAACAACATGAAAAAGGGTCATAAGGTCGTAACTAGGTACTAATGGGGTAAGAAGAAATTTAGACTTATATTAAGAACAATTGATGATTTAGAGTTAGTAAGAAAATTTTTATAGAAGATATTTGGTGATCGAAGGAACCTAAAAAAGAACAGTTTACCTCAAGAGCTAAAAGTAATTATTAGAAAAGAACATATTATGGATGACTAAGGTTTGAGAAATGAATTAGGCATAGTCATTAAATAAGTAAGATAATGCGAATAAACTAGAATAATGAATTTTAAGAAATTTATTGAGAGGACTTCATGATGTAAATGTGTAAATATTAGATGAATTTTGTTGAGGAAATCGCTAAGGTTTTTAGAAATTAAAAAGGGATCTTTTTGGACAAATAAATTAGGGGAAAAGTGTCAACCAAGTGACCTCAAGTACTCAAGAGGGGGGGGGGGTTGAATTAAGTATTAAAAGTTTTACTTTGAATGCTTTTGAAGTTGATTCTTTAGTTACTATGTTTGATGAAGGTGATAAACTTAATGGTAAATAGTAACAATTTATACACAAGACAAAATAATTAGCACTTAAAAGGTCTAAGTAATATTCAAGAAATGGAATCAAATTAATCTCAACACTATTTATGGAACTTAGAAGGATTTCAAAATAATTCAAGAATATTACTTAAGGCTAATTTCAACAATGTTAATCGAAATAATTTATAACTTAATATAACATGCACTTAGTCCAAATTAATTGGCAATAATATAATAAATCAAGCAAGCAAGTTAAGTGCACAAATTAAATGAGTTTAGGGAAGAGAGATTTGCAAACCGATATATACGAGTTCCACCACACCGGTGTACGTCTCGCCTCTAAGCAACCCACTTAGAGGATTTCCACTATTGTAGATTAGAGATACAACTTTGAGCAACTGCGACTTCCTAGTGTCCCACACTCAAGAATCCAATCCTCACAAGTACAAGGGCACTCTACCCAATCTCTCAATCTCACAATTACAAGGTTGAAACCCCAACCCAAATATTTTAAGATGTTTGGTGTTTGAGCATATAAGGAAACTCTCCAATAGAGTGGATATACAAGTTAAACTTTCACAAAGTAATAACTCTCAAAGAGAGGATATGCAAAATAAGTACACAATATAATTTCCCCACAAATTAACTCTAAAAAAAAATAACTTCAAGAAATATGCCAATCAAAGAATAAAGAGAGCAAGAAGAAGAGCAAGAGAATGGAGGGGGAAGAAAGCAAATGGAAATGCTTCAAATGCTTTGGTACAAATTGCTTCTTCAAGTTCCTCTCTATTTATAGCCTCCAGTAGCATGTCATTGCAATTAAATTATTCCCTTCGATGCAATGCAAGTGGAGCAAGGGAGCATCTGTCTTCAATTGTTTCATTCATAGTGCGATGCGTAATTTGCGTAGTGCGTTTAGTGCTGTTTCCATTTAAACTGAATGAATCAGTGCATGAATGGATTCCCAGCGTGTATTTTGCCCCTGATACAGTGTGTGAATCGATTCCTTAAGGCTGTGAATCGATTTCTTCATGAAATAAACAACAATGAATCGATTCTTTATGCTTTGAATCGATTCCCTTTGTTTTTCTAGCTAATGAATCGATTCCCTTGACTGCTGAATCGATTCCCAGGGCTTTTGAAGAGAGTGAATCGATTCCTTCAACTGTTGAATTGATTCCCAAGTTTTTCTATCAGCATGAATCGATTCTTTTAATGGGTGAATCGATTCCTATGTTGATTTTGCATCATGAATCGATTCCTAACACTTATGAATTGATTCCTTGCCTGTTTAAAACATATGAATCGATTCCTAGTAATGGAGAATCGATTCCCAACCTGTTTTTCTTAAAAATAATTGCGTTTTGGACCTTTTTTGATACTTAATTACATACGTTTTGTTTCCTTTGATTCTTGGCACTTTTGTTGATCATTTTTCACTTGATTTAGTCCTTTATGAATGCCTTGACTCAAGTCTTTTTGTCGTTCATCAAAATTGATAGCTTGATCTTCATGAATTGATTCTTAATTAATCGTTTTGCATAACATCCTTAATATATCTTCATTTGTTGTGTCATTATCAAAACCTACATCATCATATAAATACATTCTCCCCCTTTTTGATGATGACAACAAATGTTCATCTCACAGGGTGTTAGTTTCATAACAATTCATATACATAGCATAAATGACTGTCCCTTACTCATATAATTTGATACCACATGTTATACATATAATTGAATACCACTTTGTCATTTACACATGTAATTTGATATCACTTGTTGTAAAGAAATATAGTAAGGCTCCCCCTTAATCATGCATTTTCAACAGGGATAGATAGAGATATTGATTTCTAGATTTTATCTCCCCCTTAATCATTTAATAGATACCATTATTACATCATGATATTCTCTCCCCCTTTGTAAGATATTTTATGCCACTTAGAATGTATATATTTATTTTCTCCTCCTTTGGCATCATCAAAAACATTTAAGAATATATATAACACTTTAAGAAGCATACATTTTGTAGAGATAGATACCATTTACATATAAAACTCCCCCTAAAACATGCAACATATATCACAGAGTAATTCGAAGCATGTAAGCAATCATAATGATGTTTTCTCCTTCTTTTGGATAAGCAAAGTTAGAGGTTATATAGGTTTAAAATTTTGTAATTTGCCAATGATTTTATTGCACAAGATAGTCAAGAAAATCAAAGTCATTTGCCATTTATTTTTAAGAACCATGTGGTACATAGAAGATTATCTTTGTGTCAAAAATATGTTTACTTAAATGGGGACTCCGTGGGATCTCAAATAAGATAAGTGATTTGTGGAGCATTAAGATGATTATGAAAATGTGATTGTCATTTTAATGAAAAGATTGACTTATATATTACAAAGTAAGTTACTATTTTCAAAGAAATGAAAATTTTATGAAAGGAGTAAGTGAAATACTTTGAGTCAAAGATTTTCAAAAGATTTTGTTCAAAGTGTAAGAAAATGTGATAAAAGATGAGTCAATTTAATCAATTTCCAAAATTCCTAATTCCCTTCTAATATTTATAAATTGTTCTTTTAGAAGGGGTTTTGTAAAAATATCCGCCAATTGTTTTGAAGTTTCAACATATTCAAGTACACAATCTCCTTTCAAAACATGGTCTCTTATAAAGTGATGTCTTATTTCAATATGTTCAGTCCTAGAGTGCATGACCGGATTTTTAGAGATATTTATTGCGCTAGTGTTGTTACATTTAATGGGTACTTTGTTTAAAACAACACCAAAATCAAGAAGTTGTTGTCTCATCCAAAGAATTTGAGCACAACAACTGCCAGCTGCTACATATTCTGCCTCAGCTGTCGATAAAGCAACACTTACTTGCTTCTTGCTATGCCAAGAAACAAGGAAACTACCAAGTAAATGACATATGCTGCTAGTACTTTTTCTATCAAGTTTACAACCCGCAAAGTCAGAATCAGAATATCCTAAAAGATTATATTCAACACCTTTGGGATACCATAAACCAACATTTTGAGTACCCACAAGATATTTCAAAATTCTTTTTACAGCGGTGAGATGTGATTCTTTCGGACACGCTTGATATCTAGCACACATGCATACAACAAACATAATATCGGGTCTACTAGCTGTTAAGTAAAGTAAGGAACGAATCATACCTCGATATTTAGTTATTTCAACGTCCTTACCCTTCTCATCTTTGTCTAAGTAGCAAGATGTACTCATGGGTGTAGCTATTTCGTTTGCTTTATCCATTTCAAATCTTTTGAGTAGTTCTTTGTAATATTTTGTTTGACTAATGAAAGTCCCTTCATTTGTTTGTTTTATTTGTAATCCAAGGAAGAAGGTGAGTTCTCCCATCATGGACATTTCGAATTCATCTTGCATAATCTTGGCAAACTCTTGACAAAGAATTTCGTTAGTAGCACCAAATATTATGTCATCAATATAAACTTGTACCAAAAGAATGTCATTATTTTTACGTTTTATAAACAACGTAGTATCAACCTTTCGTCTTTCAAAATTATTTTCTAAAAGAAATTTACTAAGTCTTTCATACCAAGCTCTTGGAGCTTGTTTCAAACCATATAAAGCTTTTCTCAATTTAAAAACATGGTTTGGAAATTTGTGATTTTCAAAACCGGGAGGTTGATCTACATAAATTTCTTCTTGGATATAGCCATTTAGAAAAGCGCTTTTGACATCCATTTGATAAAGCTTAAAATCCATACAACAAGCAAAAGCTAACAGTAATCTTATGGCTTCTAATCTAGCTACGGGAGCATACGTTTCTTCATAGTCTATTCCCTCTTCTTGATTATATCCTTTAGCAACTAATCTAGCTTTATTTCTTGTTATTATTCCATTTTCATCTAGCTTATTTCTAAAAACCCATTTAGTACCTATTATTAGATGGTCATTGGGTCTTGGCACAAGTTCCCAAACTTTATTTCTTTCAAATTGATTCAATTCTTCTTGTATGGCCAACATCCAATGTTCATCAATAATAGCTTCATTGATATTTTTGGGTTCTAATAGCGTTTCAAGTACTTACACCTTTTGTTATTTCACCTATGACATTGTCCAAGGGGTGATTCTTTAAGGTGATCCATTCCTTTTATTGAAGTTCGTCATTTTGAGTTGTATCTCCTTCATTTTTATTTCCTTCTTCATCTTCTAAGTTCATTTCTTGGAAGGTACCTACAAGATCATCAATTTCCTTTCTCGGAGGATTTTGGTTAAGTTCATCAAATTTGACATGTATAGACTCTTCAATTGTACATGTTCGTTTGTTAAAGAGTCGATATGCTTTACTAGTAGTGAATAACCTAAGAATATTGCTTCATCAGATTTTGCATCAAATTTGCTGAGATTATCCTTTCCATTGTTTAAAACAAAACATTTGTATCCAATTATATGAAAATAAGAAATATTTGGTTTTCTTCCTTTATAAAGCTCATAGGGGGTTTTCTTTAATATAGGCCTTATCAAACATCGGTTCATAACATGGCAAGCAGTATTTACTACATCGGCCCAAAAATGTTTTGAAATGTTACTTTCATTTAACATAGTTCTTGCGAGCTCCACTAAAGATCGATTTTTCCTTTCAACTACTCCATTTTGTTGTGGAGTTCTTGGAGCTGAAAAATTATGATCAATGCCAAATTTTTCACAAAACTTTTCAAAAGATTGGTTTTCAAATTCTCCCCCATGATCAGTTCGAATAGATGCAATTTTCAAATTTTGTTCATTTTGAATGATCTTGGCAAGTTTCTTAAATGCATGATATGCTTCATGTTTATGAGTAAGAAACAGAGTCCATGTATACCTAGAATAATCATCCACAATCACAAGACCATAATAGTTTCCACCAAAACTTTTAATTTTTGAAGGTCCAAACAAATCCATATGTAAAAGTTGTAAAGGTCTAGTTGTTGAAACAATATTTTTCGCTTGAAAAGAAACCTTTACTTGTTTTCCCTTTTGACATGCGTCACAAAATTTATTTTCAAATTTCAATTTTGGTAAACCAATTACTAAATCTTTCGAAACAAGTTTATTTAAATGGTCTATATGAATATGAGCAATTCTTCTATGCCATAGCCATGATTCATCCTCTTTAGTTATGAAGCATTGCACATCATTTGAAGCAAGACAATCAAGATTAATCATATAAATATTATCAACTCTTTGACCAACGAATTTTATTTCCTTGTTTAGCTTATTTTCAATTATGCAACCATTTGATTCAAAAACAATTTTATAGCCCTTATCACATAATTAACTAATGCTAAGCAAGTTATGTTTAAGTCCTTCAACATATAATACATCGTTTATAGAAGTAGAAGAAATTTTACCAACATTTCCGATTCCTAGTATTCTTCCCTTCGTGTTATCTCCATAAGTAACGAATCCTTTATTTCGTGGAGTAAATGATATGAACTTACTTTTGTCTCCCGTCATGTGTTTTGAACACCCACTATCCAAATACCAATGGGTGCTATTTGCTTTGAAGCATACCTACAAAACATGTCAAGTTAGAGAACTTGGTACCCATTTTATGTTGGGTCCTTGTAGGTTAGTTTGAGGTAATGTTACTTTAGGAACCCATACTTTTCTCACAACCTTTGGCCCTAGTTTTCTAACATTACAATTAGATGCATTATGTCCTTTAAAACCGCAATGATTACATTTCATGAAAGGTGATGAAGTTTTACTAGGTGGTATAAAGAAGTTCTTATAATTCTTTTGTTTCTTAACGGCATTGAAACCTAAACCCGTTTTATTAAACATACACCGTTGTTTACCAAGTAAAACATTTAAGTTGTCTCTACCATTTGTAAATTTTTCTAGAGTTCTATTCAAGTCCAAAACCTTAGTTTCTAGCATGTCACATTTCTTTACAAATTCACAAGGTTTAGTCCTAGAGCATGCTTGAACATTTACTAACTCATTTTTCAAACAATCATTTTCTTTACAAACTTCCATAAGGTGCATCTCAAGAGTGTCAATGGTTTTTCTAGATAATTTATGCTTATTAGACACTTTCATAAATTTATCATACAATTCTTCAAGAGCATCAAGTAGTTCTTCCTTATCTAAGTCATGAAAGTTTACCTCATCTTCTTCATCTTGGTGATTGGCCATAAGACACAGGTTCGCTTCTTCATTTTCCGAATCGTCCGAGCTACTTATCTCATTTTCATCCCATGCGATATATGCTCTTCTCCTTTCTTTTCTTTCTTTGTTTTTCTTCTTTAGGTTTGGACAATCTATCTTGAAGTGTCCTTCCTTTCCACATTCAAAGCAAGTAGGTGAAGTAGAATTTTCTTTAGGATTAGATTTCTTACCTTGTGATTTGAAGTTCCTTTGGAAGCGTTTGCTCTTCATAAGCTTTCCAAAACGTTTCACGAATAGGCTTAACTCTTCATCCTCGTCAAGATCACTCTCGGATTCATCTTCAACAATTGAGGTGGATTTGAGAGCTAGCCCTTTCTTCCTAGAGACTTTTTCTTCTTCCTTCGCTTGTTTCAAGTCTTTCAATTCTTGTTCTTGTTCTTGGAGTTTACCAAACAAAGTGGCAAGAGACATATCATTTATATTGGGAGATTGTTTGATGGCCGTAACAAGAGGTTGCCATTCCCTAGTAAGACTTTTTAGAACTTTGTGGATAAGTTCCTTGTTAGTATAAGATTTACCAAGTGCAATAAGATGATTAATAATCAAAGTAAATCTCTTTTGAAGTTATAAAATAGATTCATTGGAATTCATTCTAAAATTTTCATATTGACTAGTTAAAGTACTAATCTTAGAATCCTTAACATCACTAGTTCCTTCATGAGTTACTTGAAGGGTATCCCACATACCCTTAGCAGATTTACATGTAACTACTCTAAAGAACTCATCGGGACCTAAGGCTAAAGTGATAAGATTTTTTGCTTTGTAATTATATTATACTTTCTTCTCTTCCTCACTAGTCCAATCATCCATAGGTTTTTCAACTTGTTTATCATTAACAGTGTGCATAGGTACAAAAGGACCATTTTTAATAGCATTCCATACTTTCAAGTCAATTGATTGCACAAAAATTTTCATCCTTGCTTTCCAAAAAGCGTAGCCCTCACCATTAAAAGCGGGAGGTCTATTTGTGGCACCACCCTCGGGAAAAAGGTTTAGAGAATTTGAGGCCATTTGTTCTCTTGAAGCTATTAAGCTTGATCTACCAAGAGTCAAGCTCTGATACCACTTGTTAACCAAGTGGCCTCAAGTACTCAAGAGCCGGGGGGGGGGGGTGAATTGACTATTAAAAATTTTACTTTGAATGCTTTTGAAGTTGATTCTTTAGTTACTATGTTTGATGAAGGTGATAAACTTAATGGTAAATAGTAACAATTTATACACAAGACAAAATAATTAGCACTTAAAAGGTCTAAGTAATATTCAAGAAATGGAATCAAATTAATCTCAACACTATTTATGGAACTTAGAAGGATTTCAAAATAATTCAAGAATATTACTTAAGGCTAATTTCAACAATGTTAATCGAAATAATTTATAACTTAATATAACATGCACTTAGTCCAAATTAATTGGCAATAATATAATAAATCAAGCAAGCAAGTTAAGTGCACAAATTAAATGAGTTTAGGGAAGAGAGATTTGCAAACCGATATATACGAGTTCCACCACACCGGTGTACGTCTCGCCTCTAAGCAACCCACTTAGAGGATTTCCACTATTGTAGATTAGAGATACAACTTTGAGCAACTGCGACTTCCTAGTGTCCCACACTCAAGAATCCAATCCTCACAAGTACAAGGGCACTCTACCCAATCTCTCAATCTCACAATTACAAGGTTGAAACCCCAACCCAAATATTTTAAGATGTTTGGTGTTTGAGCATATAAGGAAACTCTCCAATAGAGTGGATATACAAGTTAAACTTTCACAAAGTAATAACTCTCAAAGAGAGGATATGCAAAATAAGTACACAATATAATTTCCCCACAAATTAACTCTCAAAAAAAATAACTTCAAGAAATATGCCAATCAAAGAATAAAGAGAGCAAGAAGAAGAGTAAGAGAATGGAGGGGGAAGAAAGCAAATGGAAATGCTTCAAATGCTTTGGTACAAATTGCTTCTTCAAGTTCCTCTCTATTTATAGCCTCCAGTAGCATGTCATTGCAATTAAATTATTCCCTTCAATGCAATGCAAGTGGAGCAAGGGAGTATCTGTCTTCAATTGTTTCATTCATAGTGCGATGCGTAATTTGCGTAGTGCGTTTAGTGCTGTTTCCATTTAAACTGAATGAATCAGTGCATGAATGGATTCCCAGCGTGTATTTTGCCCTTGATACAGTGTGTGAATCGATTCCTTAAGGCTGTGAATCGATTCCTTCATGAAATAAACAGCAATGAATCGATTCTTTATGCTTTGAATCGATTCCCTTTGTTTTTCTAGCTAATGAATCGATTCCCTTGACTGCTGAATCGATTCCCAGGGCTTTTGAAGAGAGTGAATCAATTTCTTCAACTGTTGAATCGATTCCCAAGTTTTTCTATTAGCATGAATCGATTCTTTTAATGGGTGAATCAATTCCTATGTTGATTTTGCATCATGAATCGATTCCTAACACTTATGAATTGATTCCTTGCCTGTTTAAAACATATGAATCGATTCCTAGTAATGGAGAATCGATTCCCAACCTGTTTTTCTTAAAAATAATTGTGTTTTGGACCCTTTTTGATACTTAATTGCATACGTTTTGTTTCCTTTGATTCTTGGCACTTTTGTTGATCATTTTTCACTTGATTTAGTCCTTTATGAATGCCTTGACTCAAGTCTTTTTGTTGTTCATCAAAATTGATAGCTTGATCTTCATGAATTGATTCTTAATTAATCATTTTGCACAACATCCTTAATATATCTTCATTTGTTGTGTCATTATCAAAACCTACATCATCATATAAATACAAAAAGAAACTAGGAATAGAGTAATAAAAATTAATGAAATGAGAATTTAAAGAACTTTTTAGAAAAACATTTTAATTGATTATTAAATAGAGTTTGGAAAAAAATAACATTCTCATACTAAAGGATAAAAAGGAAAGTTGATAAAGAAAGAATAATGAAATTTAGAAAGTAATTAGTAAAGCCTGGTAAAAATAAAAGATCTACCTAGTTAGTACATGAATAACTTTAAGATAATTTAATCTGGTGGTAAATAAGTAACAATGATATGAGTTGTTAGTATTTTAAATAAATTTAAGATGTACCTTTGGAATAAGTATATTACCTAATAACACTTAAAAAAGTTAAAAGGTTAAGGTGTAGATTAATCCAAAAATGATTATGGATATGAAAGGAAATACCAGGGGTACAAATTTACTATTAATAAAGGTCAACTCTTTAAAGAAGATAATCAATATATATAGCCCAATATGTGAATTCATAAAATAAGTGTTAGCCGCTTGTAAAACCGTATCTATGAATGTGTTTGTATTACAATATGTGACCTCATTGCCAGGATAATATGTATAGTGTTTGTTATGTGATACATGTATAATGAATGTTGTGTGTGGTGATCGTTAGGCTGTCATGTACATGAATATGTATGCGTCAGTTATATGATGGATATAGGATGAGTGGTGTATGATAAAATGTGTGTGGATCATGATGTGATAGCATGAACTGGTAAAATGAATAACAAATAAATGATGAATATCATGAATGAAATAAATTGTGTGATGAGTAAATGAAACTTGTATAATGCATTGAATGAATTATATTGAGATGGATAAGTCAAAATAAATGTGAGAAAGAATAAATGAGGATATGCCTTAATAGGGATCTTGAGGTGACTGATTTGTGAAAAATTATATGATGAGATTGAGATCAGATTCGATGCGATGATGGGCAATGTGGTGCCAGTATTACCGTGAGATTTTATAAATATCCAAGAGCTCATTTCATTCCTAAGTATCGGGTGAGTCATGTTATGACTTTAGTAAATACGACAAGAACGACGAATAAAGAAAAATGTTTAATTAATGACTTTATGAAATGAACCCGATGTTAGGAATGAAATGGAGTCATTGAAAGGACCCTACTGATGACTAGAAAAAAATGAAATTATGTGTTGCATGCATCATGTGTTGGGTGGATGGTTGAGTAATCCCTTAGAGCATACAGTGATGGGTACACTGAAGAACAGCGGCGTCTCGATCCTCTAATGACGGTCTCAGGGGTATACCGGGGATGGACCTCTAATGGCTCGAATTCATGCCCGAGACCAGACAGCCCGTGGCAACTCTGGTATACTTCGACTCAAGACGAGTGTTACTATAACTGTGGAGTGCCCATTCTACTGAGATGTAAATGGCCATTATGATGATAGGGTTATGTGTCCTTACCTATTTGTGAAAACCAGAATAAGGCAGGCTCCGGTCGCTCTAGTCGAGCATGAAGGATAAGGCAGGATTGGTGATGATTTAGTGAGATTAAGGAGGAGGAGATAGGCCCACATGCATCATGATGACTAAGAAAAGGATTGGAATAAATGAAATGAATTCATGCATTACATTATCTTATCTGTGTGAGATATGATTGTTGTGATTGAATTAGTATTTGTATGTAAAATGACTAGTGGTGAGGGGGAGAGCAGAGAGTTGTGTATTCAGGAAGGATGGATAAGAATAAGTAGAAAAGACAACTTAGAATAAACTAATAGGAACCCCAATAAATAAGAAGAATATTGTTTACGAATTTATATGGATTATGTAAGAGGGATGTCAATAATGACAACTCTCCGATTATTGTGGAAGTGGAGACTTACCCTTATGATAATTTTTCCAGACCTTTGATTGGATCATACGTTCGACATCATAGAGATTAGTACAGATTTCATATCGAGGATCAACTAGACTTTTCTTGGACTGAGGATGAATAGGCTAGATTATTTTATTTTCCTTACAGGAGCCTACGTGCCCCTTTACCTTTAGCATGTACAGTTGTTATTGTGACCATGTATTATATACGATTATGTTGTATATAAGGTATATTTATTCCACCAAGCTTTCTCGTACAAAAAAAACTTCCACATTTTTTTAAAACTCATAACCTCTCAGTTGACCAGGATAATCTAGTGGAACGGGTTGTCCTAGTTAACTGAGGGTCGTTACACACTTAAGGTAATTCTTACCAAAATCTCTTTAATATTGATAATATAGAGTGCTCTGCTAAAGAGCAATAAATGAAGTTGGATACTTTGAGAAAAAGAGAAATAAGTTCCTCAAGATTTTTCTGTGTTGACACCTTAGAAACCTTGGGAATTTTTTATGATACTCTAAGAATGATTAATAATGTAGGTTGGGATAATTTATAACTCTATTTGAACCAACTTATGAAAGAACGTCTCTTGAATGTTTGAGTTCTATAGTGCTCAGATGATTGAGTGATCAACCAAGTTGGGAGATTGCCTTCAGATTAGATAATATTGATTTCATCTTGCCCTTTTCTAAGGTGGCTGGTAAATATGGCTTTCTGGCTAGGGGTTCTGACTATATTCCGCCTAGTTTCTGACCTAATAACTTCTAGCATAAAATTGCTAACTCAGGGAGATTTGAGGCCTCCACTACAAAGGCCTCTAACATTCATCACCCTATATTTTGTTATCTATAGTGTTATATGGCTAGGTCGATCTTTGGTAGGCATGAGAGTTTTGACACTGAGACTTTAAAGTTTATTTTTTATCAGCTATAGTGAATGTTGACCATTTAGACTCTACCAAATGGCTCTGTAGCAAATTTTCTAGAGTCAGAAAGCCATGTCTTGCAAAATTTTGATTGTGGGGTACATCACCCCAATTGCCAAATATGTAGGAGTAGACCTGTCTCGTGACAAAGTCATTTGTAGGGATGGAAATAGGTCGGGTCAATCGATGGGGGCCTATGGCCTAGCCTATTTAAGTCTGGTCTGGCCTAATCTATTTAATAAAAAAAACTAGGTTCAAACTTTTTACAAAGCCTTTTTAATTTAAAAAGCTAGACTTAGGCTTTCAAAAAAGCCTTTTTAATTTAAAAGGCTAGACTTAGGCTTTTAAAAAAACCTTTTAAGCCTGTTAGGTTGGCCTATTTATAAATCTTTATATAAAATTTATATATTTAATTTATATATTATTTTTTAAATATAAAATCAAACAAATAAATTATAATTTATTAAAATATAATATGTAATAAATTAAAATATGTTTATATTTTATAATTTTAATAGTTTATTTTATTGATTCTAAATTAAAATCTAATTGCAATAGTAAACTTAGAGTCACTCTAGTAGTAGTAGCCTTCATCATTTATCCTAAAAATAAAAAATCAAAATTTAGGCCTTAATAAAATAAGGCTTTTACACAGGCTATCAGGCCAAGATAGGCTTTTAAATAGGCTAGGTTAGACCTATAATTTTGACCTATGCTAGGTAATAGACCAGGCTTAGGCCGTAAAACCATGAACCAGGCCAGGCCCTATAAAGCACAATCTGGCTAGGCCTATTCCCATCCCTAATCATCTATGCATCGAAAAGGGTTGATATGGATGAATTCATTCATATGGACATGATTGATTCTAGTTTTGATATAGGAAATAAGATCTAGTTCTTCTTCTTCTTTCTCTTTTGATGTGTTTCTCTTTCTTGTTTAATGATGGAAAATGGAAGTAGTGGAATAGGGAGAAAAAGAAAATAAGGATTTGGAAAATAAGGAAAGTGGTCAAGGAAAGGAAAAAGGAAAAAAGGGGAAAGGGAAAAGGTTATGGAAGGGTGGAATGAAAAATAAGGATTAGGGAAAAAACAACGATTAGGTAAATAAGGAAAGGGGAGGTGCCACCTTAGGAGGATAACCCTCAAAAACTCGCTACCAAGGGGAGGAAACCCTAGGATAAAAGCTTACCTAGGTTAATAAACCTAGCTAAAATAAAGGAAAAAACTCAACTCACTTCTCACAAAAGATCAATTGTATTCTCTAATTCAAGATGTCTATTACAAAGGAGAGCATGCCTTATATAGGCTAAGGAAATTCGTAATTATCTTAGGTGGGCTTGTAAAAGCTTCACCCAAGGCCTAAAATCTAAAAATAAATGGCCAAAAGTGGCCTAAAATGAAAAATATGGTCATGCAAGGCCCAAACTAAAATTAATTCTAAACATAATTAATTCCTAAAAAGAAATAATATTCTTAACATATATTTATAAAGTGTAAAGAATGGCCCAAAGAAGGCCCAAGTGAGGCTTGTGTCATGCTCTTCCTCTTCAAGAGGATTTATCCTCAAATCTTGAAAAAAATAATGAAGGCAATGATCAAGGGAGTGACAAACCTAGAAGATAAAGGGAGAACAAAATGAGTTATGAAAAATGAAAAGGAAAACAAAAGTTAAAAAAATAAAGGCAAAGGAGAAAAAAAAATATGATATTAGTCACCAGGATGAAAGACTAACCTTTTTACCTTTGTGAAAAAAAAAGAAAAAATAGCATAATAGAGCAGAAAGAGAAAATCCCTTAAGAGGGTACAAACTAACCCATGTAGACCCTTATACATTCTAGAGATGGTATGAATGACATAATCCTCAATAAGGATGAGATGAGGTATAGAGAAATGATCATGTGAAGGGCATATGATGCAAAAGAGTAGAAGGAACTACCCTTAGGGATCATAATGTGTAATGGCATTTAGCTAGGAACTAGAACATGCATGGAATGAAAAGATGATACTAGCCCTCTCATATAATCCTTTATGGAAGTGAATAGTAGAAACATGATCAAATATATGATGTAGATGTAAACAGAAAAGGTTGGGAGATGAAACAGATGGTAAACCTATGGAAACTCTAGATTCAAGTAAAATAACAAGACAAAACATAAGGAAAAGTTAACTCAAAAGAATAAAGAAATAACTCTATCCTAAAAGAACTTATAGTAACTATATACATGGTGAAAGTAACCCTAAGGAAACTATGCACACACAGAGTTCCATTCATCCCATAGATAATAAGAGAAGATGGAACACAAACCTCTAAAAGATTGAACACTTCAATGGGAAAAGAAGAAGGGGGCCCATTAAGCATAAATAGGTGCTAGAAGTGTATTTTTCATGAAGCATGTTGAGGGGTTAGTGAAGGAGGAAGGCTCTCTTCACATGAAGTTTGAAGGCAAGGAGAAAAAAAAGCCTCATGGAGTTATCTAGAGTGAGAACTCCTTTACCCTTTTCTTTTTTGGTTTTTCTAATTTTTCGTTAAGAAATGGAAGGTCCAACCTCCCTTTCCCTTTTCAACTTCATTTGAAATTGATTTTCCATAACTTGCTAAGGAGTCAAGGGATACAACACAAATTTCTTATTATTATGGATGAAGGTGAGGGCGTTAGTGAACATGACATAGGCCTCACTTGGGCCTCATTTGGGATATTTTTTTCACTTTTTAAATAATTTTGTTAGGAATATTATTTCTTTTAGGAATTATTTAGTTTTAGAATATTTTTACTTTTGGGCCTTATATAGGTGTTAGGTTGCTTTGGGCTCCTTTTGGGCCATCTAGTTTTAGCTTTTGGGCCTTGGGTGAAGCTTTTTCAAGACCACCCAAGCCAAATTCGAATTTTAACTGTCAAGGAGGTATAAATACCTCTCTCCTTTATAATTCTCTCATAAGTTAAATGTTAAGCATTGTTAGAGTGAGAAACTCTCCTTTTTCTCTAAAAAGTAGAAGCTCTAGGCTTATTTCTCTAGTCTTACCCTTTGGACTCTCTCCTAAAGGTGGTGACAACACTCCTTATCTCTCTAACTCCTAGAGAGTGGTGGCACCATACTTCATACTTGCCTCTCCATCCTCCACCACCTTTTCTCTTAGGTTCTTAGCTCTTGGCGTTAGGATTTTCTCTACACAAACCTCTATTTTCCTTACTTGAAGCTCTTGGTCTCCACCTCATCTTCTCAATTCCGTGAGCTCCTTTACACATTGAAGCAAAGAATGCTTGGATCTAAGGGAGCTTAAGAAGAAGATCCATATCTACATGCTTCCTAAGGCACTTTTGCCTACAACAATACCAAAGTCATTAATTATTCCTTTTGTAGATATACTTAAAGACAAGAACAAAAACTCTGCAATGGTATCTGAACAGTGGATGCTCACATCACATGACAGGAAGAAGGTCTATGTTCCTAGACCTGGAGTAGTTTAAAGGTGGATCTGTCACCTTTGGAGGAAACTAGACTTGAAGGATCATTGGGTCTGGTAAAGTAGGTAAACTTCCTTCACCTATCATTGAAAATGTATTCCTTGTTGAAGGTCTAAGACATAACCTATTGAGCATCAGTCAATTTTGTGACAGTGGGTACAAAGTCTCTTTTGTCAAGGATAAGTGTACTATTATTAATCGTGATGGAACAATACTCTTTAATGCAAACAAACATAACAACTTTTATAAGGTTAACTTGGATAAACTGAATGATCAAAATGTAAAATGTTTGTTTTCAAACTCTGAAGAAAGATGGATCTGGCACAAAAAGCTTAGGCATGTAAGTTTGAAACTTATCTCAAAACTTCATAGAAAGGATCTTATTACAGGATTACCAAAAATTTCCTTTAACAGTTCCTTGCCCTGTGAGGCATACCAAAATAGGAAACAACATAAAACCTCTTTTAAAAATAAGAATGTTGTTTCCATAACCAGACTTTTGGAATTATTGCATTTAAATCTATTTAGTCCTTCTCAAATACAAAGTCTGGCAGGAAAGAAGTATAGATTTGTCATCATTGATGACTACATAAGATTGACATGGGTATACTTCCTATCCCACAAGGATGAGTCTATAAAAGTATTTAAAATTTTCTATAAAAAAATTCAAAATGAGTAAGGCTACTGTATTGGTACAATAAGAAGTAATCATGCCAAAAAATTTGAAAATGAAATCTTAGAAAATTTTTGTAATGAGTTTGGGATAACTCATAGTTTTTCCTCACCAAGAACACCACAACAAAATGGTGTTGTGGAAAGGAGAAACAAATCCTTACAGGAGATGGCCAGAACTATGCTTTGTGAAAATAATCTTCCTAAATATTTCTAGGCAGAAGCTGTGAGTACTTCTTGTTATATACAAAATAGAGTTTTTATCATACCTATACTGAATAAGACTCTTCATGAATTATGGAAAGGTAAAACACCCAACATCTCATACTTTTATCTTTTCAGATGCACCTGTTATATTTTGAACACTAAAGATTATCTTGGAAATTTTGATTCAAAATGTGACAAAGGAATATTTGTGGGATATTCAACTACATCAAAATCTTATAGAGTATTTAACACTCGAACTCAAACCATAGAAGAATATATGCATGTAAGATTAGATGATCTTCAAAAGACTGACAGGAAACTGGCAGATCTAGATTCTGATGATGCAAGAACTCAACAAGAACCTAAGCAACCAACAGAACAAATAAAAGTAAATGATACACCATAATTAGTAGATCTTGAAAAATCTGAGCAAGATCAGTTCTCTGAATCAGAAAGGCCAAGGGATTGGAAATTCAAAGCCTATCATCCTTCAGACCTCATAATTAGAGATCAGGCAGCTGGAGTTAAAACTAGATCCAGCCTTCACAATCAGTCATCAATTGCTCTTATCTCATAATTAGAACCAAAGAATATTCTGGAAGCTCTAAAAGATGCTGATTGGATTATTGCTATGCAAGAAGAGTTAAATCAGTTTGAGAGAAATAAAGTATGGACATTTGTCCTTAAGTCGGAAGACAAAAGTATCATTGGAACTAAGTGAGTATTCAGAAACAAGCTTGATGAAGTTGGCAAGGTCATCAGGAACAAAGCCAGACTAGTAGCTCAAGGCTATAATCAACAAGAAGGTATAGATTTTACTAAAACTTTTGCTCCTGTAGCCAGACTTGAGGCTATCAGGATACTTCTTGCATTTACTGCTTTTAAAGGAATTACATTATATCACATGGATGTAAAGAGTTCTTTTCTCAATGGTTTTGTTGAAGAAGAAATTTATGTAAAACAACCTCTAGGTTTTGAAGATGCGTCCCTTCCTAACCATGTTTTCAAATTAAGTAAAGCATTGTATGGTTTGAAACAGGCTCCTAGAGCTTGGTACAATATACTTAGTTCCTTTCTTATTTCAAAAGGCTTTAATAGAGGTCAAGTTGACGCAACCCTCTTTAAAAAAAGCTCTACGAAACACTTTATTATTATGCAGATTTATATGGATGACATTGTTTTTTGTGCTACTAATGATAGTCTGTGTAAAGATTTTTCTAAAATAATGCAAGCAGAATTTGAATGAGTATAATGGGATAACTTGAATTCTTCCTAGGCTTTCAAATTCAACAGACTAGTAATGAAATTTTCATCCATCAACGGAAGTACACAAAGGAGTTACTCAAAAAGTTTAAAATGGCTGATGCTAATGCTATGAGTACTCCTATGCATCCAAGTTGCATTATAAATAAAGATGAGTCTGGTACATCGGTGGATCAGACTTTATACAGAGGAATAATTAGTTCACTTTTGTATTTTATATCCAGCAGACCTGACATAATGTTTAGCATTTGCATGTGTGCAAGATGTCACATCTGTCTGCTGTGAAGAGGATTCTGAGGTATCTTATTGGAACCATTGATAGCCAACCACAAGCACACGGGGTATCGAAGTATTGAAAAAATATCGTTCCCACAAGGATTATGCCCAAGTACTAGTTATAACGGTGGTTCAATTATCTAGTGAATCAATTAAAATGAATTACTCAAATGATTTTAAACAGTAAATCAGAAAATAGGAAATTCAACGTCTTTTGTAAAAAATATCAGAGCAAGTTTGGGAAATTGAATCAAAGGTAAATCTTGGGGTATTAAGGGTTCATATGCTAGTATTAAAATTAAAGGTTACTCGCTTATCCAATTATATGATTTCGTTCCTAAGGCAGGTTCTCCTAAGTTAATTAATACCTTTCTCTCAAAAACCTATTAACGTGCATAATTCCCAAAGAACCATTTTTAATTAAACCTTTTGCATTCTATGGAAATCTAATTAACCCTTAAATAATTTCGCTTACCGTCGTAAATCAAAATCATAGGTTCAATTTAGGTATTTTCGAATTACATGCCAATCTCTCGATTACCCATATAATTTGTTATCATCTACGCTTATCTCTAAGTCTTGCAGAAGCATTAGGAATACATAAATTGAATAGAGATTGAAATCATATAAATTGAAATGCAAAGAACAATTAATTGTAACACATAGGCATACTACATCCTTAGCCCCAAGAAAAGAGTTTAGTGTGCCATAAGAATTGTTGTCATCATGTCATACATCATAAAATCAATGTCAAGCATAAAAGATATCAAAAGTGTAAACTAGGGATTTAGAAATTACAAATTAGTTCTCACTAGGATTCCTAATTCTTCCTCCCAAATCTATAGATTTGATTTTCCTTGATGGATTTGACTCTTGATTTCCAATGAAAGCTTCCCAAAAGGTTCTTCAAAATCTCCCAAAAGATGTCTCCAAAACAATTTAGAGATTTAGGCCTCGTAGGGGACAACCACAGTCAGTGGTGGATAACCACGGTGAGTGGTTCAAGTCCTGTTTCTTTTTAAACATAAATTCATACCTTTTTGTAACAAACAGAGCCAACCACGGCTAGTGGTGTATAACGACAGCCAGTGGTGGCTTCTGACTTTCTTTTTTTTTGCTCTATAGTGCCTACCACCGCCAGTGGTGGATAAACACTGCCAGTAGTGGATTTTGACTTGCTTTACCTCTTTTCAAGTGCTAACCACGGCTAGTGGTTTGCCACCACTGGCAGTGGTTTCCTCCAACCTTGCCAAAATGCACTCTTAAAGGCCTCAAAGGTCTTTTCTTTCATCCATTTTGTAATTTTTCCTCAAAAGAGACCTAGAACATCATTGATCCTGCAAAAATAGGAACAACCAAGTAATATGTATGGAAAAGAATCAAAATCAAGGGAATCAGGCATGGAATAATATGGAAAAATGCTAAAAACTAGACCTAAAAACAACACACAATGCACACTTATCAACCACTAACCTTGGGTTATTCTACAAACGAACAGACTCTTTCTCTCTCTGTGGATTTTATGATGTAGACTTTGCAGGAGATAGAGTTGATCAAAAAAGCATAAGTGGTGGATGTCACTTCTTAGGAAAAAGTCTAATTTCTTAGAGTAGCAAAAAGCAAAACTCCATTATACTTTCAACAGCTGAAGCAGAATACATGTCATTAGTTGGATATTGCTCTTAACTTCTTTGGATCAAATACAAACTTGAAGATTAATCAATCAAAGAAAGGAGAAATTCTAGTGTTCTGTGAAAATAAAAGTGCAATAAATCTTTCCAAGAATCCCATTCAGCACTCCAAAGCAAAACACATTTAAGTAAAATATCACTTCATTCGTGACTACGTACAAAAAGGAACTCTAGACTTAAAATTTATGGACACAGACCATCAGTGGGCAGACATCTTCACTAAGCCTCTGGTGGAGGTCGAGTTTGCTTTTATTAAGCAAAACTTAAATCTAAAAATAATTACTTAATAAGTCTGTTACATGAAAAGTCTATTACAGTTTGTCTTGTTTGACTTCACACTTGACTTCTAAACTTTTCTGAGAGACTTCCTTTTAAAATTATTTTCTTTTTACTATTTATAACATGGCAATAGTTATCATCTTTTTGTGTAACCATTTTTTGAACATGTTTTTTTTTCTCATTTTTAATGGTTAGTTTTCATCCTATATATTTGCGTCTCTTCACTTGCATTTTTCCCACCCTTTTTGCTAAACCCTTCTCTTGCCTCTTCAAACTCTCTTTTAAAAAACTTCTTTTACTCTCTATTTCTAAAAACCTTTCTTCTTCCATATCCAACTGAGAAATGGCAGCCTAAGGCAGCACAAACTTGATAGCCGTGACATCTCTGCTGAGATTAATGGGATAGGATGGATGAAGTTCTGTCATGATTAAGAACCCTTCTCTCTGTCTCTGGTTCTCAATTTTTAGTTTACAAATAGCTTGTGTATAGGAATACATGAGAAACCTTTTTCATGAAAAAGCTGAAGAAGTTTTTGAACCATGCCCCTTGAGTCCATTTCATCCTCAAGGTCTGGTAACAAGAAGCTTTAGGCAAAATACCTTCAAAGGATTTCCAATGACTATATCTCTTTTCAAGAAGCGGTAACAGTCATATCCTCCAGCTTCTATTTATACCAAGGAAGATTGAACATTAAGATATGAAGATATACATAGAGAATTTTTCCAGTTCTTATTCAATCTATTTCAAGTTTTAAATTCTATTGTTCATTCGTTTCTTGTATAGACAAAGACCCTTATTGTTTTTCGTTTTTCCTCCAGCAGATCCTGGTCTTGTGTCAAAAGTTAGTATACAACTTCAATTGTTTATCCTTTATACACTAAGTTCTGTAAAATACTTTTCATTCATTCAAACACCTTGTAAAAAGTCTGGTGAGCTATCAAAACTAGTTTGTGTGGGAAACCTTGTTGGCCTGAAGAGGCTTTCGAAAGAATATTTAGGTTGAGCCAGGAGTGGCTTGTTGAAAAAATACTTAGGTTAAGCCAGAAGTAGCGGGAGTCAAGAATACTTGTGGCACAGGTCTGGTGTTGTTGTAAAGGAGATTTTACAATAGTGGAAATCCTTCAAGTTAGAAGAGACTGGATGTAGCTTTTGTGCTGGAAGTAAACCAGTATAAACTCTATGTGTTGATTTTTTCTATCTTTCTATTTGCTTGATTGCTTGTGTTATTTGGTTCATAATTTCTGTGAAAAGAGTTCGTGACTTATTTAACCCCCTTCTAAGTCTGACTCTTAACTATCAATATAAAATAAAATAAAAAAATGATAATGAAAATAGGGGTGTTACAAATACCATAAATTGTTGCTTCTTCTCAAGTTTGTGAAGAGTGTGTTGTTAGCAAAAGTTCTCCATTTTCAAATAGCAAATCATGGAGCATAAAGGTGTTTTAAAGTTTGTGCACTCAGATATATGTGGTCCAACAAAGTCAATATCCAATTAAGGTAAAAAATAGAAGGTCCATTTTTTACAGGAAAAATCATAGGCTTCTTCTACATTCAAAACTTTCAAGGCTTAAGTTGAAAATGAATCAGGAAGCTCATTAAAACTTTTCACATAGACCGTGGTGGCGAATATTGCTTTAATGAGTTTACTACTTTCTATGTAGAGCCTGGAATTAGAAGGGAGTTGACAACAACATATACACAACAACAAAATAGTGTTTCAAAGAGGTAAAACAAAACTACTCTCAATATGGTCCTAATTCTTTTGACAATGAGCAACATCTCAATATCGTTTTTGTCTTGAAGCAGTACTCTAGAGAACCCATATTTTGAATAAAAGTCCAACCTTGACAGTTCAAAATAAAAAGGTAAAACCCTAAACATACACCACAGCAAAATAGTGTTTCAAAGAGATAAAACAAAACTATTCTCAATATGGTCCTGAGTCTTTTGACAATGAGCAACATCTTAAAATTGTTTTGTCTTGAAGCAGTACTCTAGAGCATCCATATTTTGAATAGAAGTCCAACCTTGGCAATTCAAAATAAAAAGACTGTCATTTTCACTAATACTAAGAACAAGGTAAAAATTTCCAACTAAGTTTTATCTTTCTTAGTATTTATGGTTTAAAGGATAAGTTTCAGACATAAATGGAGTAGAAATCAACAAGCTGCATTTTGAATTGCGCTTTAGAAAACATCTGTGTTTCAATGAACACCTACATAGAGGCAAAATGGTCATTTAAATAGGTTGGCTTGGATCTAATGCTCTACAATTTGTTATACAATCTACATATGTTATGTCCATACTAAGGTTCCAATAATTATTCCCGAAATGAATAAAATTATGGATGAATTTTTTGAAATTTTATAAGAATGTTATACCCCTAGTAATAATTATTAAAAAATTGGATAGTAGCTAAGTACAAATAAATCCATAATTTAAAATAAAATAAATGACTCAGATATAATGTGGTAAATAAAGTTAGGCTTCTCATCTTTAAAATTTAATAGTAAAGGTGTCGGTATTGTAAATGAGTATTAATACTAATAATAAACAATAATGATAATGGTAGAATAAATGAAACCCAATGTCACCCACGCTTCTCCGGACCCGAATCCTGATGTAATCAAAATAAATAATTAATAAAAATACGAGTAAATTTTTCATGTTTGAAATAATTTCGAAGCACCTTAACGATTACATAAAGATCTGAACCACAGAAAATCAAAGAGAGAGATTTAATAATTTATAACTGGATCGCAAGATAAATCACCCATAATTGTATACAAAATTAATAGAGTTTACAGCAGAAGAAGAATATCTATACAGGGCACACGCCTGGTCCCATATATGAAGATATGAGAAAAGGCTCGGCAAAGCATGCAAATATACAACATAAGCCTATTAGGTCACAATCCATCTTACATATAAGTAATGAACATGCATTGCCTAAAATATATTTTTATATGGTCATGCAACATACATCTCCGATATACATATTCCATAAATGACCATAGTCAATTCTATCTCAATATCATGTATCATCAACACTTATACATTCCCAAAATGGGCTACATGTCCAACGTCGTTATATTTGTCAAATGGGTATGAATTCCAATACCCCAAATATCAATATATCATTCACATATATGGCCATTTACAATACATGCACCAATATCTATAATTATTCACACTATCATGTACACTTTATTCACAATACAATGAATTACAGTCACTACCGGCCAAGGCATTCCATTACCACTATCTTATCTTCACAAAAGCTTTACTTTAAAAATATCTTCATCCCATGATATTCCTACATCAATACTAAAAATGGAAAACATGGGAGAGTAAGTTATACATTTTAAATAACGAATATGAATACAATTGAGATTATGTGTATATGTATATCAACATCATGTAGGCTTTGCTAAAATCATCAATAATCACCATAATTCATTCATCCCAACAATATACATAAACCATATTTATCAATTAACTCATAACAAAGCAACACATATATACATCATTTCTCAATACCGCAATGGGCCAACATCATTGTCATCAACTATACACAAACAGGCCTCTCATTACATTATGCCATTATTTACAACATCATCTTATTCAAGGTCATTTTGTTGTATTCATATTTTACATATTGTCTTTTAGATAATTCATTTACCCATCTCATCATCATCATATCTCAATCTCAATCATCATCAATCATCATCACCTTTTGGCATATCTCCATGCTATATACAAATGCTCTTAGGCTAATGATGCATAAATCATGAGCCATTAACTTGGTGTGTAACTCTCAGAGGATTTATATTCTTTTGGCAAGCGCATCAATTATTAAATTTGTAATATATTTGATCGTCCCACAGGGATTGAGGTAATTACCGCAATCTTGGACTAGCACAAGCTGAACCAAAACACAAGAAGATAGAATTCATTCTGTTTTTGTTGTTTTATACTTTCTATGCTTTTATATTTTCAAAAACAATATAGGAGATGAAATGTGATTAATGGAAGATAGGTTAGTATTACTTCAGCTTACAACTTCATCAAGAAACATGCAATTGAGGTTTAATCAAGCTTCAGATGCAAGAGGACAATTCACAGTTGGTTAATCCCTAATTTCTTAGGTGACTAATACTAATTCCTAAGCATTAAACCCTAATCCCTTAGGAGTTCTGTCACAGAGAAATCTAATGTGAAATTGGGGATTGAACCCTAACTATTCACCTACTTACTAGGCCTGAATTAGTTAGGAAGCCAAAAGTTACTTAAGCCTCAACCATGATTCCTCACTGGTGAGATTATTCATTTGGATCTGAATTTGTCAATTTAGCAGAGTAGATCCACTTCTCAACTTATTCTCCTCTTCCTTCAGAAGATAATTTCCTCAATGCAGCTTCAAGATTCCATCGGAAGCTTTAGCAATCCCAACCCTAGGGGTTTAGAAACCCATGGGAATGGATTCAGTCCAAGGAATGTGAAGAGACATGGACGAGAGAGTTTAGAGAGAGAAAAGAATTAGAGAGAGATTAGAAATGAGAAAATGAATCGTGTTATTGCTTCCATGTGTTTCCCTCCACATTTTTTACAGAGTGTTTACAAATATATATATATATATATAGCTACGACAAAACTAACTAACTAACTAACTCTAATTAATTACAGAGGAAACTAATTAATAATTAAAATAACTAAACTAACTACATAAAATACTTAAGTTACTAAAAAATAAACATCAACTGATACAATAATTAATGAAAGCTGTTGCAGTTTGACGTTGAAGGAACTTAACAACTTTGGCAAACAGAGATCACGCTTGAGCGTGATTGAAGTGCGCTTAAGTGCGAGTGTTAAATTAAGGAATGCAATGAATTCATGCTTGAGAGTGACTATGGTCCACTTGAGCGTGATCGAGTGCCTTGCTACATGTTGACTTTCTTCCCTTATACGTAAATGCATGGATCCTTCACGCTTGAGCGTGGCAGTGTCGCTTGAGCGTGATGCATAAATACTTAATTTTACGCTTAAGCGTGGAACTCTCTCGCTTGAGCGAGGTGCATGTGTCTTCACTAAATGCAAATGTCCTCATGCTTAAGCGTGATCGTGGATATTCTACACCTGGTCCTGCAACATGCAAACAAATAAATGCCTAGCGTATGTACGCTGGCTTTCTAGCGTATGTACGCTAGGTTAATAAATTTACAAATACACATATTTTCTTATATACTTTATATACTTATCTTTTTAACCATTTTCTTACACAATTTAAACACTTTTGAATTAAATAATTAGAACAAGAAAAAATGACAATTTATTAAATAATAATGCTTAACAATATTTAATGAATTAAGTTAAATTAAAGATGTATTTATTAAGTCTTTTCAAGACTTATCACATCCCCAAACTTAAAGCTTGCTTGTCCTCAAGCAAGGACTCAGATTAATTAAATCAATTGCACTTACTCAAAACAATCAACCTTCCCTTAACTTAATTCATGCCATAATTATTGAATACCATTCATGCTTTCTTTCTACAACTTCTAAAAATATAATTACTCACACTTCCTTTGGGAACAAGCTGGTGATGCTTTCCTCGCATGGATTAGTGTTTCACTCTTCTCTCAGTGTATATGGTTAATTTCATGCACTCATCACCTGCATAATTGCCAGATCAACATAGGCTTGCAACAGTTCTAAACATCATGACATATGCTAGCACAATTGGATCAGTAAAGGCTTTTTAAGCTTGTAATGGGGTTAGGCTACAGGCTCCATTTTTGTTTTTCTAGTCAATGTTAAGTTAAAAGATGTGCTCACTGATGCCTTGCCTCAATCTTAACTTAAATGTCTCTACTAACCAGCTCTTTTGCTTTTATTATTTTTTTCAGATGAAGGATAACTCAACTACTTGTGGTGCTTTGCACCTTCTTCTCTTTCAGTCCTTTGGACTCTTTTTTTTTCTTTCTTTCTTTCATTTTTTTTTCAATAGCATTTTTTTTCAATAGCATTTTCCTTCTATATAGAAATTTCTTTTTACTAATTTTTCACTTTTCTTTTTGCTTTTGCTGTTCTCCCTTTCATTTTTCAAAATCCTCATCTATTATTAAGGTCAGAGTGTGTCCTCTAATTGCTGTTAGGCACACTCTTCATCCCCAAACTTAGAACTTGCTAGTCCCTAGCAATAAGATAAGACTCAATAATCCATCAGTGGTACATCCAGGGATGATTCACTTGGTTTTTCTCAGATAAATAACCTTATAAAGTTAGGTACATAACCAGAATGAAAGGGTCTCAGGCTCAAACATAATTATTGGGTCAAAGGATAATTAATAATATTAAGGATGGCTAAATTTGGCCCTGGCTAATTGTCAAAGAAGGCCTTCATCATTTCCAATTGGCAAACATATCATCATTTAGCAAGCACTGAAGCAAATTCTGTCTCACTAAACAAGAATGCAGGCACACTCGGAAAAGAATTAATAAAGGCTCAAAAGCTCATAAATTGCAGGTAACCAGCCAATCATGTCCCCAAACTTAATGCAAGATTACAAATTTAGATTGCTAACTAGCATGGTGAATATACAAGTAATACAGGATTGAAATAGTTATGGACAGGGATCATGAATCAAGTAATGTGAATCAATTAATTTATCTAATTGATGCCTGAGAATCAGCAAGATTTAAATAATTAAGATGGATTCTAAATTAAACATAGTTAACACATTTCACAAATTAATGAGATGAGAGGATAGATTACTTCCCTTTTTACCTATATGGCAAGGATTTGGTGAGTGATGGCGTGCACAAATTAGATAACACAAATCAGAAAAGAAAAATAACAACAACAACTTAATAGGGAAAATATAATTTCATTACAACTGAAAAGGGAATACATTGTTCAAGAAAAGATACTATAATAAAGTTATTACAACCCGAAAATAACATAAGCAAAGCAAAATGTCAGTCATCCTCTTCTTCATTTTCTTCATCCATAGGCTCATCATTCTCTTGCTTAGGATGGGATGGAAATTCAGTTGCTAAAGGTGTGTTATCAGGGGGAATGGTGAATCCAATGGAAGCCAACCATAAGTCTCTATCAGGTGGAACTCCCATTTCTTTAGTGTGGTCCACATTCAGTGCAGTGGCAATCTTCCTCAGCATCAGATCATGGTTCATAACCAGATCATAGGTTCCTAGCTACATCTTTTTCATGACCTGAAGTTCTTGCATTACCATAGAGAGGTCAAAATAAGTACCTGGACCTGTTGGGGGTGGTGGTACAAAAGATGTTGGTTTGGGTTGTCTCTGATGCTTTGGCTGTTGAGGCATAAAATGGTCAATGTGGTCTATCACCCAGTATCTGACGTCCCGTGTAATTTTCCGAATAAATTTTTCGCGTTTTAAAAGATCATTTAGAAAACTCGTAATTTAAAAAAAAACGATTTCACGTATAATTTGATATTTGCGGAATATTAATCATGTATGCTAGTCGTGTATAATAAAATTCAAGAAAATATTTGCGTAGCGGAAACAATTTAGAAGTAACAGTACGTAGCACGTAATATTTATTACAACCCATTAAATTAAAGTAAAAATCAAAGTCCAAGCAATATATCATATAGTCATCAATCATGGCATCACTCTTCGTTCTGCGTGGCATTCACTGTAAAAATTGATGTAAGAGTGAGACAGAATATAGAATAAATATAAAATAAATAAAATTGCATAAACACAATCAACAAAGCATAATGATATGATGAATATGCCAAACAAATTCATTTATATTTAATAAGTCTTTAATTTAGTCCAATGATGTCATGCTAAATCCATTTGGTTTGGTGGGAATACTGAAGTAAAAAGTCTCATAGAGACTCCAGTAGGAATTAGCATAACCATGAATCCCTACACTTTCATGGCTCCTGCGAAATTGAGTGCACAAGTAGGAATTAGCATAACCATGAATCCCTACACTTTCATGGCTCCTGCAGAAATAAGTATACCAGTAGGAATTTTCACAACCATGGATCCCTACACTTCCATGGTTCTTGTGAAAATAGGGCTTTAACTCATCATAGAGTAACCCCCCACCAGGGTAGGCAATCATGGAACCCCTAAATTCCATGGTGCGTCCAATGCTTATGATGCATGAATGCCTTTAATACTCTTTATCATTTAACATGCCATGATATATCAATTTCCAAAACCACTTGGAAAACCACAAGTCTTCAAAGGACACATCACATATAATAATTTTCAGAATCATGGATTTACTGTTTCAACCACATGTAACAATAACCACAAGGCATTCATGTACATATATATTAATTATGTCATTCATAATTAGTCACCACCAAAATATACAACTGTATGATACTCATTAAAACGTAAAAACATCAATAATAAATCATAATCACTCAAGAATTTAATAATAAATTGTTACTCATAGAGGAAATATCAGTTTCATTCATAATAACCATTATAATTAACTTTCAGCATTTCCAACAGCAACATACTCTAGCAAAACAGTCATAACATGAGCAAATCATAACCTTTTCATGTGATTCCACTTTCTATAGCTTAATAATACAATTATCTACAACTTTCATGAAGAACATAATTTCAAATTCCAAACAGAATTACACTTATTTACGAAATACCACACTGCCTCAAGGTGAGTTTTCCAAAACGTACATATATTAGTCATTTGAACGTTTCTGGAGCTACAAAAATGATTTTGGCATGAAACGAGTTCTAAATTAACCTTAACACAAATATCTACAACTTTCATGAAGGCACCAACCACTAATTCTCACTACACAATTCCCAGTTTTAAAAATAAGTTTCGGATTTCAAATTAACAGAATTAAAGCTTGTACATACTTCAGTATTTTAGGCATAACTCAAGCTACAAAAATCATTTTGACTTGAAACCACTTTATATAGATCCATAACATAAATACCTACAACTTTTATGCAGACACCAAAGGCTGATTATGTACGTACAAGTCCCAGCATATTAAAATATACACAAAACATGGGATAAATATTCCACTTGGACATGCTGTAGTATTTTGGCTATAACTTTTGATACACATACTCAAATCAGTCGGTTTAGGTCTCAAAATTCACATAATAAAAAGATATACAACTTTCATGAAGACACTGATCACTAATTCTCACCACAAAATTCCCAGTTTTAAAAATAAAGTTCGTATCTCAAGTTAACAGATTTACAGCTTCGACATACTTCAGTATTTTAGGCATATCTCGAGCTACAAAAATCATTTTGACTTGAAACTACTTCCTATAGATCCATAACATGAATATCTACAACTTTCATGAAGACATCAAAGGCTGATTATGCACATACAAGTCCCAGAATATCAATATATACATAAAACATAGGATAAATCTTCCACACGAACATGCTGTAGTATTTTGGCTATAGCTTTTGCTATACATATTCAAATTAATTGATTCAGGTCTCAAAATTTAGATAACAAAAAGATATACAACTTTCATGAAGAAGTCAGAGTGAGATTCACACGTTTTCAATTTCAAAAATGAGCAACAAGATACGAAATTAAAACTGGAATCCTAGAACAGCATACAATTCTACCCATTTCATAGTTATTCACAACCCTGTCCCCTCTTACTTGGATTGATGATCGTTGGCTGACTGAAAAGAAGTCCCCTGGCTGTCCTGGTTCAGATCGAAGGTGTATTGATGGAGAAGAGTAATTGGGAGTTTCAGAATCAGTGTGTGTGTTTAATAATGCAAGGTGGGAGACAACTTTCCATGAGTGGGTTTCTAGTGGGTTATTAGTGGGAATTAAGAGTGGTTTAGGTAGAAAGTGAGCTCCTTAGTGGTCCACTACTGGCCATTCTACGCATTAGAGTGAATAATTGAAGAAAATACATTATAAAATGCACAAGGAGCCAAAATTGGAGTCAAACGTTATTCTGACAGTGAATACCGAGTGAAATTTCACTCGGTCAGCCTCTTGGCCGACTGGAATTCTACCCAGTCAGCATGTATACTGACTGGAAGTGGTCATTAACGTGAAGAGAAGGAAATCCGAGTCCTTCTCACTCAGTTTTCACTCGGTACGAGCCATTCTTCACTTAGTTTTTCACTCAGCAAAACCGAGTCATCTCTCACTCGGCTTCCCTCTTGGCATAAGAGTTTAAACCGATTCATTTTCATTCAATTAAGTCAGTCAGAGCCGACTCATACCCACATAATCTACCACTCGGCTATTTATCCTAAATCCGAGTCAATAGCCGATCGGTTCTTGCTGAGAAATTCCTTACAACACCGACTCAATTCCTAAATAGTTCTCACTCGGTGAATTCCCTCAAAGCTGACTTATTTCACTCGGCTGTCCACTCGGTAAATCAATTAAATCCGATACCCAACTCTTTAAGTCTCTGCTCGGTAAAACTCTTCTGAAACCGACTCATGCACTCAAATTTGTCACTCAGTAAAATAATCTTTATTGTTCATCATTCAATCATTCTTCCCTCGGCAAAATAATCTAAACCGAGTCCCCTATTCACTCAGTCTTCAACACTCGGTTCCTCATTCCAAATCCGAGTCTCCACACACACGGTTCCACTCGGTACCATCTCACTCGGAGTCACACTCGGATATCTTTCATTCGGTATTTCCCCCTCAAAGTTGACCTCTTTTCTTCTTCACTCAGGAAGTTATTCCAGTGTACATCAATCCTATACCGCGTGTCCCCAGTCAGAATTCTTCCACTCGAAAGTACATTTTCCTCTGTACTTCACTCAGAAATGAAGGCACTCAGTGAACTTTCAGTCAGAATTGTAACATCTGACTATGATTGACTCGGAAACAAGTCATTCGGAAGCATTTGACTCGGAAACGAGTCTTTGGAGAGTACTTGACTCGGAAATGAGTCTTTCTGAGGTGTTTGACTCTGCAGTGAGTCACTCTAAGGTGAGTCACTCGAATTCTTTCACCCAGAAGTGGTTCTGTCAGTCCACTTCACACAAAAGTGTCTCTGGGGCAAGAATTCCACTCGGAATAAACCCTCTCGGCCATGTTCCACTCGGAAAACACAACCCTCAGTCGGAATTTTAACCTTTCACTCGGAATTTCAATCTTTCACTCGGAATTTCATCCTTCACTCGGAATTTCTCTTGGTCACTCGGAACAGAGCCCCTTTGTCACTCGGAAAGTTCTTTCTAAGGCATATTTTTTTACTCGGAAAATGGATCTTATCATTACAGGTCTATGTAATTTCTATAATTATACCCAAAAATGGAATTTTTGAAGTAATATAAGCCATCCATTGGATGTTTTATTCATTGATTATCCCTTACAGACCTTTCATACTTCATAATTTACAAAATAGAGCTATTATTTAAAAGCAGGATGTTACATTTCTCCCACCCTAATAAAAATTTCATCCTCGAAATTTAACTTAACGCACTCCTCAGTGAAACAATTCTGGATATTGCGTCCTAATAGCATCTTCACCCTCCTAAGTCAGAGTTATATCGTTTCCTTGTTTCTATGCAACCTTCACCAATGGTACATTCTTGTTTCTCAGGCGTTTAATCGACCTTTCTATGATCTGTGTGGGTTCTGTAGAGATGGTTAGATTTTCTCTAACTTCAACATCATCAGCAGTAATCACATGAGTGGGGTCTTGTACATACTTCCTCAGCTGTGATACATGAAACACATTGTGCAAATTTGCCAGGTGAGGAGGAAGTGCAATCTGATACGCCACTGTACCAATCCTCTTTAGGATCTCATATGGTCCAATGAACCTCGGACTCAACTTCTTACTCTTCAATGCTCGGCCAATCCCCTTGTGAGGTGAAACCTTCAAAAATACATGCTCACCGACTTAGAATTCAAGTGGTTTCCTCTTCTTATTGTAATAATGCTTCTGTCTATCTTGAGATGCCTTCATCTTTTCTCTGATTATTTCTATTTGTTCAGTAGTCTGTTGCACAATTTTGGGTCCTAACGCCAAACTTTCACCAGTTTCTAACCAACAAAGGGGCGTTCGACACTTTCTACCATACAATGCCTCAAATGGAGCCATACCAATACTGCTATGGTAGCTATTGTTATACGTGAATTCTATCAGTGGAAGAAACTACTCCCAACTACCACCATGTTCAAGCACACAAGATCGCAGTAAGTCTTCCAAACTTTGTATGGTACGCTCTGACTGCCCATCTGTTTGGGGATGATAAGCTGAACTTAATCGAAGCTTTGAACCCAATTCCTGATACAAGCTTCCCCAGAATCGGGAAGTGAACCTTGGATCTCTATCTGACACAATACTAGATGGTACACCATGAAGTCTTACGATCTCCTTCACATATAATTATGCCAATTTTTGTAGAGAGTTCTTCATATTCATTGGGAGAAAATGAACAGACTTTGTCAATCTGTCTACAATAACCCAGATTGCATCATTCCCTGAACGTGTTCTTGGTAACCCTGACACAAAGTCCATTGAAATGTCATCCCATTTCCAGACAGGAATCTCTAATGGTTGTAGTTCACCAGATGGCTTCTGATGTTCCACTTTGGCTTTTTGACACACCAGACATGAAGACACATATTCAGCTATTTCTTTCTTCATCCTTGGCCACCAAAAGCTTTTCTTCAGATCTTGATACATCTTAGTTGATCCAGGATGGATGCTCAACATACTTTTATGCTCTTCTTCTAGGATCGTCCTTCTCAGATCAACATCATCTGGTACACAAATTCTATTTCTGATCCTCCAAATTCCATCTGATCCTTCTTGTAATCTCATATCCTTTCCATTCGCCGGTAACTCTTTCAACTCCTGTAATTGCAAGTCCTTTGTCTGTCTTTCACCTAACAGCTTCAGGAAATCATTGGTTATCTTCAAAGTTCCCAAGGTCATACTCCTTGAAGATTTCATTTCCACACCCAAGTTCATATCTCTGAACTGTTTTATCATCTCCATCTCTTTTATCATTAAAGATGCCATATGAATGGACTTTCGGCTAAGTGCATCTGCCACCACATTTGCTTTTCCTGGATGGTACTTCAAATCAAAATCATAATCTTTAAGAAACTCCATCCATCTTCGCTGCCTCATGTTCAATTCCTTTTGATCAAACAAATACTTCAAGCTCTTGTGGTCACTGAACACTTCAAACTTGACTCCATACAAATGGTGTCTCCAGATTTTTAGAGCAAATACCATTACTGCCAATTCTAGATCATGCGTTGGATAGTTCATTTCATGTGGTCTCAACTGCCTAGAAGCATAGGCAACCACTCTTCGTTGCTGCATCAAGACACAACCTAAGCCCATTTTAGAAGCATCACAATAAACCACAAAGTCTTCTTGTGGGTCAGGCAAGGTTAAGACTGGAGCAGATGTAAGCTTCATTTTTAGTTCCTGGAAACTTCTCTCACATTCTGGCGTCCAATCAAAAGGTTGATTCTTCCGGGTTAGACGAGTCATTGGTAGGGCAATTTAAGAAAACCCCTCAATGAATCTCTGATAATAACCAGCTAATCCCAGGAAGCTTCGTATCTTAGTGACTGAAGTAGGTCTCTCCCAGTTCGTTACAGCTTCAATTTTAGAAGGGTCCACAGACACTCCTTCGCTTGAGATTACATGACCTAGAAACTTTACCTTCTTCAACCAGAATTCACATTTAGACAACTTGGCATACAACTGCTTCTCTTTCAGAATCTGTAATACCACTCGAAGATGCTTTTCATGTTCCTCCCATGTCTTAGAATAAATCAGAATGTCATCAATAAAGAAAATAACAAACTGATCTAAGTATGAGTGGAACACTCGATTCATGTAATCCATGAATACAGCTGGGGCATTGGTTACTCCGAAGGGCATCACAAGATACTCGTAATGGCCATAGCGTGTTCTAAAAGCTGTCTTTGGAATATCCTCAGACTTGACACGAATCTGATGGTATCCCGATCGTAGATCAATCTTGGAAAATACAGTAGCACCTCTCAATTGATCTATCAAATCATCAATTCTGGGCAAAGGATATCTATTCTTCACCGTCAATTTGTTCAACTGACGATAATCTACATATAATCTCATGCTTCCATCTTTCTTCTTAACAAGTAATACTGGCGCTCCCCATGGCGACACACTAGGCCTGATGAAATGTTTCTCCAACAACTCCTCAATTTGCTTCTTCAGTTCTGCCAGTTCAATAGGTGACATACGATATGGGGCCTTAGATACTGGTTCTGCTCCTGGAATTAAATCAATTGAGAATTCTATCTCGCGTTCTGGAGGTAAACTTGAGACATCCTCAGGAAATACTTCAGGGAATTCAGAAACAACTGGCATTTTGATTGCTTTAGATTCATCATCTCCTTGTGGAAGAGTAAACAAGGCAAATAATTGGCTTTCACCTTGTAAAGCAAAGAGTTTAAGATTGTCGGAAGTAAGATTTTCTTCTGATGGAAATATCACAGTTTTGTTATGACAGTCCACCAAGACTCAATTTGCCGATAACCAGTCCATCCCTAGGATTACTTCCAGATCCTTCAAAGGTAAACAAACAAGATCTACTAGAAAGTTTTTACCTTCTATGAGCATAGAACATTCGTTACACACCTTAGTAGTCCTAAGTTGTGTACCGGTGGGAGTGGAAACAATCAGATCATATCTCATAGGATTCACAGGTAATTGAAGACGTCCAACACACTCATCAGAAATAAATGAATGTGTAGCACCAGAATCAAATAACACAGATAAGATTGTACCATTGATCTCACACTTACTTTGCACGAGGTTATCAGCTTGGTCTGCCTCTGAACCGCTGATGGCAAAGACTCTTCCAGTTGTTGGTTGTAACCGCTGGTCTGTTGACTCCCTGTTTTGTCTTGGAGGTTGGGTAGCACGTGTGTCTCCTCCACGACTTCTCTGATAATTAGAGCCTTTTTTATCATTCATAGTGTTCTTGTTGTTGTTTTGATTGTTCTGCGGACAATTTGGACTGATGTGTCCTTTTTGATTATAACGAAAACAAGTGACATCTTCAAGACGTCTGTTGCAATCACGTATGTGATGGTTACCTCCGCACTTTAGACATCTCATATTGTTATGTCTTTCAGAAGATGATGATGATGATCCTCCCTTGAAACGACTTTGATAGAACGATCCTCTTCTTTTGAAATCAACTGACTGAGGTTTCAGTTGTCTATTGGCCTTTTCATGTGCCAGTCTGGCTTGGTGATTTTCTTCAAAAATTCTGCATTTGTTGATCAGAATAGGAAAACTCCGAATTTCTTGGTACCCTATCGCCTCTTTGATTTCCAAATTCAGCCCGTTCTCAAATTTAACACATTTTGATTTTTCGGCACCAGCCTGTTGAAAAGGAGGGTAAAAGAGAGATAGTTCTTCAAACTTTGCAGCATATTCTCCAACAGACATTGAGCCTTGTTTCAGCTCCATAAATTCCAGTTCTTTACGGCTTTTCACACTTGCTGGAAAATATTTCTCTAGGAAACAGTCTTTGAAGTTGACCCAGTTCAAGGGTCTGTCAGCCTCGATCAAACGGATTCTAGCATGAATCCACCAGTTTTCTGCCTCTTCCACCAACATATAGGTGGCATACTCCACCTTTTCGCATTCTGTGCAGGGCAATGCTCGAAAGATGCGCTCCATTTTCTTGGCCCAGAGATACGCTCCTTCTGGATTATAACCCCCTTTGAATTGTGAAGGTTTTCTTTTCAGGAAGTGATCTAACCCATGGAGTCCTCCAGTGCTCCTTGGTTGGTTTTGTCGTTCTATGGCTTCAGTTAAGCGGTTGAAAGCTGCTGCCATATCGTTGTTGTTGTTGTTGTTGCTGTTGTTTCTTGCCATCCTACATTCGTAGTTTGGTTTATACTAATTCTAAGGGAAAATATATCGTATATAAATACTACATAACTATCATTATTCTACAGTTTATCAGTTAAGCAATAAATCATATAACACATTTATCATATTATCAAGCAGTAATCAAACAAATCTTTTTGCAATTAATCAATCAGGCACAAGTCATATAGTACACACTTAACATGTTATCAAGTAAGGAATCAAACATTTCGCATATTATATCGAGAAACAGTACATGTCATAGCAATTGGTCCTGAATTTTTGAAAATGCTCTGATACCACCATTGTGACGTCCCGTGTAATTTTTTGAATAAATTTTTCGCGTTTTAAAAGATCATTTAGAAAACTCGTAATTTTAAAAAAAAAGATTTCACGTATAATTTGATATTTGCGGAATATTAATCATGTATGCTAGTCGTGTATAATAAAATTCAAGAAAATATTTGCGTAGCGGAAACAATTTAGAAGTAACAGTACGTATCACGTAATATTTATTACAACCCATTAAATTAAAGTAAAAATCAAAGTCCAAGCAATATATCATATAGTCATCAATCATGGCATCACTCTTCGTTCTGCGTGGCATTCACTGTAAAAATTGATGTAAGAGTGAGACAGAATATAGAATAAATATAAAATAAATAAAATTGCACAAACACAATCAACAAAGCATAATGATATGATGAATATGCCAAACAAATTCATTTATATTTAATAAGTCTTTAATTTAGTCCAATGATGTCATGCTGAATCCATTTGGTTTGGTGGGAATACTGAAGTAAAAAGTCTCATAGAGACTCCAGTAGGAATTAGCATAACCATGAATCCCTACACTTTCATGGCTCCTGCGAAATTGAGTGCACAAGTAGGAATTAGCATAACCATGAATCCCTACACTTTCATGGCTCCTGCAGAAATAAGTATACCAGTAGGAATTTGCACAACCATGGATCCCTACACTTCCATGGTTCTTGTGAAAATAGGGCTTTAACTCATCATAGAGTAACCCCCCACCAGGGTAGGCAATCATGGAACCCCTAAATTCCATGGTGCGTCCAATGCTTATGATGCATGAATGCCTTTAATACTCTTTATCATTTAACATGCCATGATATATCAATTTCCAAAACCACTTGGAAAACCACAAGTCTTCAAAGGACACATCACATATAATAATTTTCAGAATCATGGATTTACTGTTTCAACCACATGTAACAATAACCACAAGGCATTCATGTACATATATATTAATTATGTCATTCATAATTATTCACCACCAAAATATACAACTATATGATACTCATTAAAACGTAACAACATCAATAATAAATCATAATCACTCAAGAATTTAATAATAAATTGTTACTCATAGAGGAAATATCAGTTTCATTCATAATAACCATTATAATTAACTTTCAGCATTTCCAACAGCAACATACTCTAGCAAAACAGTCATAACATGAGCAAATCATAACCTTTTCATGTGATTCCACTTTCTATAAGTTAATAATACAATTATCTACAACTTTCATTAAGAACACAATTTCAAATTCCAAACAAAATTACACTTATTTACGAAATACCATACTGCCTCAAGGTGAGTTTTCCAAAACGTACATATATTAGTCATTTGAACGTTTCTGGAGCTACAAAAATGATTTTGGCATGAAACCAGTTTTAAATTAACCTTAACACAAATATCTACAACTTTTATGAAGGCACCAACCACTAATTCTCACTACACAATTCCCAGTTTTAAAAATAAAATTCGGACTTCAAATTAACAGAATTACAGCTTGTACATACTTCAAAATTTTAGGCATAACTCAAGCTACAAAAATCATTTTGACTTGAAACCACTTTCTATAGATCCATAACATAAATAACTTCAACTTTCATGCAGACACCAAAGGCTGATTATGTACGTACAAGTCCCAACATATTAAAATATACACAAAACATGGGATAAATATTTCACTCGGACATGCTGTAGTATTTTGGCTATAACTTTTGCTACAAATACTCAAATCCGTCGGTTAAGGTCTCGAAATTCACATAATAAAAAGATCTACAACTTTCATGAAGACACTGATCACTAATTCTCACCAAAAAATTCCCAGTTTTAAAAATAAAGTTCGTATCTCAAGTTAACAGATTTATAGCTTGGACATACTTTAGTATTTTAGGCATATCTCGAGCTACAAAAATCATTTTGACTTGAAACCACTTCCTATAGATCCATAACATGAATATATACAACTTTCATGAAGCCATCAAAGGCTTATTATGCACATACAAGTCCCAGCATATCAATATATACACAAAACATAGGATAAATCTTCCACACGAACATGCTGTAGTATTTTGGCTATAGCTTTTGCTATACATATTCAAATTAATTGATTCACGTCTCAAACTTTAGATAACAAAAGGATCTACAACTTTCATGAAGAAGTCAGAGTGAAATTCACACGTTTTCAATTTCAAAAATGAGCAACAAGATACGAAATTAAAACTGGAATCCTAGAACAGCATACAATTCTACCCATTTCATAGTTATTCACAACCCTGTCCCCTCTTACTTGGATTGATGATCTTTGGCTGACTGAAAAGAAGTCCCCTGGCTGTCCTAGTTCAGATCAAAGGTGTATTGATGGAGAAGAGTAATTAGGAGTTTCAGAATCAGTGTGTGTGTTTAATAATGCAAGGTGGGAGACAACTTTCCATGAGTGGGTTTCTAGTGGGTTATTAGTGGGAATTAAGAGTGGTTTAGGTAGAAAGTGAGCTCCTTAGTGGTCCACTACTGGCCGTTCTACGCATTAGAGTGAATAATTGAAGAAAATACATTATAAAATGTACAAGGAGCCAAAATTGGAGTCAAACGTTATTCTGACAGTGAATACCGAGTGAAATTTCACTCGGTCAGCCTCTTGGCCGACTGGAATTCTACCCAGTCAGCATGTATACCGACTGGAAGTGGTCATTAATGTGAAGAGAAGGAAATTCGAGTCCTTCTCACTCAGTTTTCACTCGGCACGAGCCATTCTTCACTCAGTTTTTCACTCAGCAAAACTGAGTCATCTCTCACTCAGCTTCCCTCTTGGCATAAGAGTTTAAACCGATTGATTTTCATTCAATTAAGTCAGTCAGAGCCGACTCATACCCATATAATCTACCACTCGGCTATTTATCCTAAATCCGAGTCAATAGCCGATCGGTTCTTACTGAGAAATTCCTTACAACACCGACTCAATTCCTAAATAGTTCTCACTTGGTGAATTCCCTCAAAGCTGACTTATTTCACTCGGCTGTCCACTCGGTAAATCAATTAAATCCGATACCCAACTCTTTAAGTCTCTGCTTGGTAAAACTCTTCTGAAACCGACTCATGCACTCAAATTTGTCACTCAGTAAAATAATCTTTATTGTTCATCATTCAATCATTCTTCCCTCGGCAAAATAATCTAAACCGAGTCCCCTATTCACTCAGTCTTCAACACTCGGTTCCTCATTCCAAATCCGAGTCTCCACACACACGGTTCCACTCGGTACCATCTCACTCGGAGTCACACTCGGATATCTTTCATTCGGCATTTCCCCCTCAAAGTTGACCTCTTTTCTTCTTCACTCAGGAAGTTATTCCAGTGTACATCAATCCTATACCGTGTGTCCCCAGTCAGAATTCTTCCACTCAAAAGTACATTTTCCTCTGTACTTCACTCGGAAATAAAGGCACTCAGTGAACTTTCAGTTAGAATTGCAACATCTGACTATGATTGACTCGGAAACAAGTCATTCAGAAGCATTTGACTCGGAAACGAGTCTTTGGAGAGTACTTGACTCGGAAATGAGTCTTTCTGAGGTGTTTGACTCTGCAGTGAGTCACTCCAAGGTGAGTCACTCGGATTCTTTCACCCAGAAGTGGTTCTGTCAGTCCACTTCACACAAAAGTGTCTCTGGGGCAAGAATTCCACTCGGAATAAACCCTCTCGGCCATGTTCCACTCGGAAAACACAACCCTCACTCGGAATTTTAACCTTTCACTCGAATTTCAATCTTCACTCGAAATTTCATCCTTGACTCGGAATTTCTCTTGGTCACTCGGAACAGAGCCCCTTTTTCACTCGAAAAGTTCTTTCTAAGGCATATTTTACTCGGAAAATGGATCTTATCATTACAGGTCTATGTAATTTCTATAATTATACCCAAAAATGGAATTTTTGAAGTAATATAAGCCATCCATTGGATGTTTTATTCATTGATTATCCCTTACAGACCTTCCATACTTCATAATTTACAAAATAGAGCTATTATTTAAAAGCAGGATGTTACACAGTACTTGTCCATAATCCTTTCAGGCTTCACCTTTGTCAATTCTTCATAGTTCAACCTAGCCTAATTCTTTTTGTCCAACAAAGTCATAACAGAGCAATATGGAAGTTGGAGATTGTTTTTAATGGCTTTCATCATCTCCTCCAGTATTAACTCACCCAGGTTACCGTGACAGTCCATGTCACCTACCAATGATTTATTTTCATTCTCAATACCCTTAATTTCATAGCTATTAATTAGGTGTAAGGAATAGGTCTTATTGGTTGTGTAGATGACTTAAGAATTATGGTAGTTGGGCTTTGTAAAGGTTGGGTATTTCTTTATATAGGGTATACAATCTCATCAATTTTATAGCAACTGGTAGTTGAGAATGAAAATGACCAACCAATCAGTCCACTCTTTCATTGGGTACTTCTCAACACATCCTGATACTCTTTCCTTTTCCATATCCCATGTCTCACTTTTCATGGTGGGACTCAATACCGTGATAGGTACGTATTAGTTTTCATAAGAAACATTATGGAATCAAGTAATGTTTCTTATATTATTGGTGTCTTCTTCAGTTAGCCTTGATATATACTATCTCTTGTGGTTCTAGTTGATTAAATACTACTCTTAAATACTATCACTAATTAAAGTGTTACTTACCAAGAGAATATACTGATCTTATCCTTGTCTTATAATCAGGTGTTGGTTTCTTTCTAAGTATACTAGTTTTATTCCCTTAGGTATCATTTGTCTATCTTTGTGTCTAATCTAATAGGTTAACCATTTATACTTTGATATACGTTAGTCACCCTATATATAATTTAGTCGCTCAAACCTTGACCTTATGAACTTTACTAAGAAAATCCATAATTCAGATCTAGTATTTTTACCCTTCATTATTATTTACTTGTTGTCATTTCTTTTATTAGCCTAAGTAGTAATGATTTGTAAGTTCATTTACCAATAGTTTATTTTAACTATAATGTCTTACTTTGCTTTAGTTTACCTTCCTTACTAATAATTTACAATATTTTAACTTATTCAATTCTTATACTTTATTATCTATTTGCCTGTTCCAATTTTTGTCTTAAAGACTTAGCTATTATTTCAATCTTAAAACTCATGAAGTCCTAAGACTTAGTCTTGGTGATATCTAACCTAAAAATATACCATTGTTTTGGGTTACTTATTCTAACGGTCTAATTATTTGAATTTCTTTTAAGTATTATTCTTAGCACTTACTAGCCCATTAGTCATCTCATTACTTAATAACTTCTTTGATTATCATTGTATCATTTAATTGGTTACCATATTATTTTCTTTTCAAATTAAACTTAATTTCCTTATTACTTTTTTTTAAAGAACCTTAGGATAATCTTTTTGAAAATCTAATAAAATAAAATAACTGTCGAAAACATCCTGATTAGTAGAATTTCTTGAAAAATATGTGCTTCTTGAAAACGACTCCGACCACTTAGTGGTAAATTCAACTTCTAATTGCGGTCTTATTAGACAAATTTACACAAATTACATCATAATACGTAGAAATATAAAATTTAATATTACAACCATATCGAATGTCAGCCGAGCCCGCCTAACTCTAGAATTCGTAACTTTTCTGTCTAGGCTCCAATTCTGGTAAAATTTCTTCTGGTTACCCGATCGTTGAGGCACGTATTATGAGATTTCATAAAATACTAAACTTAATTTTTAACGTAATAAAATCGTTCTTGGTTACTAAGAATCGTGTAGTTTAAAATCTGAACGTTGGATTGCGATGAAACTTAAAACTATAACCCCTGGGTGCTAGAATAACGTTACTGGACAATTTTGTTAGTCAAGTGGCCTCAATACTCAAGAGGTGGTGAATTGAGTTTTAAAAATTTTGCTTGAAAAGCCTTTGAAATTGGTTCCCTTTTGACACAAGATAATAATATGCAAAAGTCAACAAGTATAATGCAAGAAATAAGATAAGAAAGATGTGTAGAATTCACTTTGGCAATTTATCAAACACTTGATGTGTTGGATCTTAGTTTAGCCAAATTAATCAAGTTTAAGTAATGCAATCACAATCAAAACAATACACCAGCTAGATGCAATATGTAAATGCAAGAGAGTAAGGAAGAGAAGCTTGCAAACCAATATAACGAGTTCCACCATGTCGGTGTACATCTCGCCTTCAAATAACCCACTTGAAGGATTTCCACTATTGAAGTTTAGAGATACAAGCTATGAGCAATTGCAGCTTCCTAGTGTCCCACACTCAAGAACTCAATCCTCACTAGCACAAGGGCACCTCACCTAATCTCTCAAACTCTCAATACCCAAAGGTTGAACCCCAACCTTTGTGACCACTTAAAACTAGAGTGAAACTTTGTATTTGGTGTTTATGTTTACAAGCAAATAACTCTCTCAATAGAGTAGATATACAATTGAAAGGCTCTCACAAATTCTAACTCTCAACAAGAGAGGATATGTAAATTTAGAACCTAAGTTTCAGAATAATGAAACTATACACAGAAAATGAACTCACAAGGCACAAGTACAAGCTATGAATGATTTTCTCCTTGATTTCTTAAGTAGCTTGAATGGATGGTGCATTTATAGGCCTTGGAGAGGAGCTTTGGAGGCTTCAAAGCCGTTGCACAACATGGGCATAGAGTGGGAAATGGAGAAATGAGCTGGATCTACACTTTAAAAACATTTCCCCACATTCTGACACTAGTGTAATCGATTACTCCTCGAGCTGTAATCGATTATGCTTTATTATATTCCATTCATTTAAGTGCCCAGTGGCTTTGTAATCGATTATGTCTTTTCCTGTAATCGATTATGTCAATGTAATCGATTATATCATATCCATGCAATCGATTATACATTATACCTGATGCATTTAATTCCTGTATAGAGCACTATAATCCATTATGTAACTCATATAATCTATTGTACATCAAACAGAACCTCTGTAATTGATTAGTCATGTCTTGTAATCGATTAGGCACAATACCTGATACATTATCCCTTTTATTGCAATAGTGTAATCGATTATTCTCTTTGTTTTAATCGATTAGGTGCATTCCAGAATCAATGTTATCGATTGTCCCAGTGCTATAATCGCTTATGACTTATACCTGATGTATTTATTTTCTATTTTGTAGCTTTGTAATTGATTAGCTTAGTCTTTGTAATCGATTATGCTTTTGCAGAGAGCTTTAGTCTGGTCTTGATTCAGTGTAGACTCTTGTATTTCTTTTTTTAAAGTTCTGGGAAGTTTATTGCGCATTTTCTTGCCATTTTGAGACTCTATGAACTTCATTGTCATGTCATGATTCTTCAATTTGTTTTCTTTATCATTATCAAAATCCTTAAACAATTTTCAAACACATTCTCCCTCTTTTTGATGATGACAAACTATGTTCATCTCATAAGGCTGTTTGTCCAGATAAAATTTCTCCCACTTTCTTAAGGAGTTCATGCATAATTTTAAGAATCATGAAGATGCTCAATTTCTATTTTAACAATGATAGTTCTTAGAGCTTTTTACTAACTATTAGCAGGTTCTTTGATTAACCACTTGTTATTAACCATTTACAGATTCTCTGATGAACTTATAATATGATGAACTAATATCTTTCTCCCCCTTTGTAATCATCAAAAATAAATAATGTGAGTAAAGGAAAGAGATAAAGGAAAGGAACTTTATTCATTAATGAAGCAAATTACTGAAGAAAATTACAAAAATAAAGGCAAAGCAGAAAAATATCCTAAGATAAAACATAGAAAATAATTCAATTATTAGGAGAAAAGAAACGGAGATCACTGAGTTGGTTGGATAGATCCTCATATTTTTGCTCCATGATCTCAAAGTGTTATTGCTCAGTGATTTAAAATTCTTGAAGAGAGGTTTCAAGTTTGTCAAATCGTCGATCAAGATAGGCATAGAGAGATATGAAGGGATCAATAAGAGCAGAGGATTCTCCTTGGGTAGCAGAGGTAGGAGAAGCAGGGGCATCAGCAGGTGCTTCAAATGGGATATTGGCATGAATTCCTTCCATCTTAGAGACCCAAGCTCCATTGAAAAAAATTATCCCCATCTTGGTAAGATGATGAGTACCAATGTAAGCTTTAGAGGGTATCCGCTCTAGAAGTTCCCCACTAAGATCAACACCATAAGCTTTGAAAATCTTTGTTAGAAGAATGGCATAGGGTAGCTTTTGTTGATCCTTGGCTTTAAGCATGTGAAACTTAAAAAGCTGAATCTAGTTGATTTCCTTGTGGTTTTGTATTACCCATATTAGCACTACATCTTCTTCCTCAGTAAGGGCGTAGTTGCCTCCACGAGGAATCAAAAGCTTGACCAAAATAAAGTGAAGAAGACGGTTGCTTAGATACCAATTTGTGATTGTTGCAGGGTCGGTCGGCTTTTCATAAGGATTGTCGTGTAGTGATGTTGTTGAAATCCCATTCATCTTAAGGATGACCACTAGAAAAATCAGCATCGGAGAGAGGGAGGAGACTTATCTCAATAATTTGTTCATTGGTGATCTTGAGAGTCACATTCTTAACTCTTGCTTCAAGCACACCATCAACAAGTTTCAGATTACAAAAGAAGACTCGAACAATCTCCGGGTAATAAACTTCTTCTTTGAGAGAGAGGAAGAGGATGAGATTGTAGTGGTTAAGAAATTAAGTGAAAGAAAAACTTGGGTGATCAAAAGATTCAGCATTGATAAAATAAGGAGTAATGATATCCTTCTCAGAAAATTTCTTGATGAAATTTTGGAGATCTCTAGGATTGGAGAAGAACCTTGAGAAATCAAGAGGGTTGTTGGTTTGGGCAATGGAGGATCTTGCCCTTTTGACATTCTTGGAGGAAGACATTGTGAAAAAGAAGATGTGGAGGATTTGGGGTTTGAGAAGGGTAGGAAGTATAGAAGAGAGGAGAGTTATGGTGTGAGATGAGAAGGGTGAGGGAGGAGGTATTTATAGGGACTAGAGGTGGGATTTAGGGTTTTGGAGAGGTTTAGGATTGGTTGGGCCAAGCTAAACATGGATTGAGCATTAAAATCTGCAATCTCGGTGACTCTGTAATCGATTACAGGTTAGGGTGTAATCGATTACACCTCTGAAGAATTTGAAACGTCAGGCTCCACAATCGATTAGACCATATGTGTAATCGATTAGATCAAGATTGAATTCTTCACAGAAGCTCAGTAATCGATTAGGGTGAGGCTAAAATTGATTATATGTATAACAGAATACCCATAATCGATTATACAAAGATATGTAATCGATTATGTACAACACAGAAACCACATAATCGATTATACAGAGATGTGTAATCGATTATGCACCATCCAGAAAGCTCCTAATTTATATTGTGCCTAGAATTGCACAAACACATGTTTTCTGAATAATAAACATTAACAACTTAATTTACATGGATTTAGACTTTTTTATTTCATCAATCAATCATCATTGTTAATTATCAAACATATTGTAAATCAAAGATATCAATATGAGTCATCAATCAAAGTTTTTCAAATACAATTAGAAATATTTAATATTCCTAACTCTCACCTTATATTAATGAATTGTTCTTTTGCAAGTGGTTTAGTGAAGATATCAGCTAGTTTCTTAGTGGTTTCAACATGTTCAAGCACACAATCACCTTTCAATACACGATCTCTAATGAAATGATGTCTTATTTCTATATGTTTGGTTCTTGAATGCATGATAGGATTCTTAGATATATTAATGGCACTAGTATTATCACATCTAAGAGGCACATGGTCTAAAATAACACCAAAATCTAGAAGTTGTTGTTTCATCCACAAAATTTGAGCACAACAACTCCCATCAGCAATATATTCTACCTCAGTTGTTAATAATGCCATGCTGACTTGCTTCTTGCTATGCCATGAAACAAGTGAGCTACCAAGCAAGTGACAAGTGCCACTTGGGCTCTTTCTATCAAGTTTACATCCTGCAAAATCAGAGTCAGAATATCCTACAAGAATGCATTCAGCACCTTTAGGATACCAAAGACCAACATCTAGAGTTCCAACAAGATATTTCATTATACGTTTTACAGCAGTTAAGTGTGATTCTTTTGGACATGCTTGATATCTTACACACATACACACAAGAAACATGATATCCGATCTACTAGTGGTTAAGTAAAGTAAGGATCTAGTCATACCTCGATATTAAGTAAAGTAAGTAAAGTGATCATGGGTGTGGTAATTTTGTTTGCTTTTTCCATGTTGAACTTTTTGAGCAACTCTTTGCAATATTTGGATTGGCTGATGAAGGTTCCTTCTCTAGTTTGCTTGATTTGCAATCCGACGAAGAATATGAGTTCTCCCATCATGGACATCTCAAATTCATTCTGCATTATCTTAGCAAACTCTTTGCAAAGCAATTCATTAGTGGAACCAAAAATGATATCATCCACATAAACTTGTACTCAAAGTATGTCGTTCTTTTTGTGCTTAATGAACAATGTTGTATCAACTTTTCCTCTTTCAAAATTATTTTCTAAAAGAAATTTACTCAATCTTTCATACCAAGCTCTTGGAGCTTGTTTTAAACCATACAAAGCTTTTCTTAGTTTGAAAACATGATTTGGAAATTGATAGTTTTCAAAACCAAGAGGTTGATCAACATATACTTCTTCTTGAATATATCCATTCAAAAAGGCACTTTTGATATCCATTTGATACAATTTGAAATATTTACAGCATGCAAAAGCTAATAATAGCCTAATAGCTTCTAACCTAGCTACGGGAGTATACGTTTCTTCATAATTGATTCCTTCTTCTTGATTATATCCCTTAGCAACTAGCCTACCTTTGTTTCTATTGATTATGTCATTTTCATCAAGCTTATTCCTAAATACCCATTTGGTTCCTATTATTTGATGGTCATTAGGTTTTGGCACAAGTTCCCAAACTTCATTTCTTTCAAATTGGTTCAATTCTTCTTGCATGGCCAACATCTAATGTTCATCAATAATAGCTTTATCAATCATTTTAGGCTCAATTGATGAAACAAATGCTAAATGATTACAAGTATTGAATGAGCGTCGAGTACTTACACCCTTAGTGATATCACCTATAATGTTGTCCATGGGATAGTGTTTTGATGTGATCCACTCTTTTTGAGAACTTTGTTGTTGTTGTTCATTTTGAGAAGCTACTTCATTATTGATTCCTTCCTTGTTTTCTAGGGTCATCTCTTGAAGTGTACCTACAAGATCATCAACATCTTCCTTTCTCAGGGAATTATGGCCATTTTCATCAAATTTCACATGAATAGAATCTTCAATGATGTTTGTTTGTTTATCAAAGACTCGATAAGATTTACTAGATAATGAATATCCAAGAAAGATTGCTTCATCAAATTTTACATCAAACTTTCCTAGATTATCCTTTCCATTGTTAAGCACAAAACATTTGCATCCAAATACATGAAAGTAAGATATATTTGGTTTTCTACCTTTGTAAAGTTCATAGGGGGTTTTCTTCAAAATTGGCCTTATTAAACATCTATTCATAACATGACAAGCGGTATTTACTGCATCAGCCTAAAAATATTTAGTAATATTGTTTTCCTTCAACATAGTTCTAGGAAGCTCCGCCAAAGATCTATTTTTTCTTTAAACAACTCCATTTTGTCGTGGAGTTCTAGGAGCTGAAAAATTATGTTCAATGCCATATTTTTCACAAAATTTTTCAACTAGTTGATTTTTAAATTCTCCCCCATGATCAGTTTTAATGGATACAATCCTTGAGTCTTGTTCATTTTGGATAACCTTGGCTAGTTTCTTGAATGCATGATACGCTTCATTTTTATGAGCAAGAAATAATGTCCATGTATATCTAGAATAGTCATCTACAATCACTAGACCATAATAATTGCCACCAAAGCTTATGACCTTAGAGGGTCCAAACAAATCCATGTGTAAAAGTTGTAAAGGCCTTTAAGTTGAAACAACATTTTTAGCTTGAAATGATGCCTTTACTTGTTTCCCCTATTGACATGCATCACAAAATTTATTTTCAAACTTTAGCTTTGGCAAACCAATTACTAATTCTTTTGAAACAAGTTTATTTAAATTGTCTATGTGGATGTGTGCTATTCTTCTATGCCATAACCATGATTTATCCTCTCTAGTCATGAAGCATTGCACATCATTTAAAGACAAACAATCAATATCAATCGTGTAAACATTATCTATTCTTTGACTAACAAATGTTACTTCTTTATTTTGCTTGTTTTCAATTATACAACCATTTGATTCAAATATCACTTTATATCCTTTGTCACATAGTTAACTTATACTAAGCAAATTATTTTTGAGTCCTTCGACATATAATACATCACTAATTGAAGTGGAAGAGTTTTTACCAATGTTTCCAACTCCAAGGATTCTTCCTTTAGTATTGTCTCCATAAGTGACTCTTCCTTTTATTTTAGGTGTAAATGTTGTGAATTTGTTCATATCACCCATCATATGCTTTGAACACCCACTATCTAGGTGCCAATGGGTGTTGCTTGCCTTGAAGCATACCTACAAAACAAGTCAAGTTAGAGAACTTGGTACCCATTTTATGTTGGGTCCTTTTTGATTAGTTTGTGGTAATGTCCCTTTGGGAACCCACACCTTTCTTATAACCTTTGGTCTAAATTTTCTAACATGGCAATATGAGGCATTATGACCTTTAATACCACAATGGTTACATTTCATAAAAGGAGATGATGATTTTCTAGGAGGCACAAAGAAATTCTTGTAATGTTTTTCTTTCTTAGTAGGATTAAATCCTAAACCGGATTTGTTAAACATGCATCTTTGTTTGCCAAGTAATGCATCTAGATTGTCTCTAACATTTGTGAATTTCTCAAAAGTTTTATTCAAGTCTAAGATTCTCTTTTCTAGATGATCACATTTCTTGATATGTTCATATGGTTTTGAGCAAGTTTGATTTTCAACAACTTTCTTTTTCAAAATTTCATTTTCTTTTATTTGCTTAATTAGATGCATCTCAAGAGTTTCTATGGTTTTTCTTGACAACTTATTTTTACTAGATAGTTTAATATATTTATCATACAATTCTTCAAAAGCATCAAATAATTCCTTTTTATCAAGTTCAAGATTATTCTGATCTTGCTCTTCTTGGTGGTTGGCCATTAAGCATAAGTTTACTTTTTTATTGTCTGAATCATCAGAGCTACTCACATCATTTTCGTCCCATGCTATATATGCTCTTCTTCTACCTCTTCTCTCTTTGTTTTTCTTCTTTAGATTTGGACAACCAACTTTGAAATGTCCTTCCTTGCCACATTCGAAATAAGAGGGTGAGGATGTATTATCTTTGAGCATAGGTTTCTTACCTTGGTTTGTGAAGTTTCTTTGAAACTTCTTGTTTTTCATGAGCTTGCCGAATCTCTTCATAAACAGCCCAAACTCTTTATCCTCATCAAGGTCGCTTTCAGATTCTACTTCATCGATTGAAGTGGCCTTGAGAGCTAGCCCTTTCTTCTTGGAAGACTTTTCTTCTTCCTCCACATTCTTCAAGTCCTTGAGCTCTTGCTCTTGTTCTTGAAGCTTTCTAAACAATGTTGCAAGAGACATATTATTGATGTTTGGAGATTGCTTGATTGTAGTGACAAGAGGTTGCCATTCCCTAGTAAGACTTTTCAACACTTTATGAATAAGCTCTTTGTTAGTATAAGACTTGCTAAGGGTAATAAGATGATTTATGATTAATGTGAACCTCTTTTGCATTTCAAGAATGGTTTCTCCAGAGTTCAACCTAAAACTCTCATATTGACTAGTGAGTGTACTAATTTTTGAATCTTTTACATCACAAGTTCCCTCATGGGTGATTTGGAGAGTGTCCCACATTTCTTTAGCAGTTTTACAAGTTACAACTCTAAAGAACTTATCCGGACCTAAAGCAAGGGTGATGAGATTTTTAACTTTGTAATTGTATTGGACCTTTTTCTCCTCATCACTAGTCCAATCATCCATTAGTTTTTCTACTTCTTTTCCATCAATAATATGCATAGGTATGAAGGGACCATTTTTAATTACATTCCAAATTTTCAAATCAATAGACTGTACAAAGATTTTCATTCTTTCTTTCCAAAAAGCATAACCTTCTTCATTAAAAGCTGGAGGTCTATTTGTAGCACCACCCTCGGGAATCATGTTATATAAGATAGAGGCCATCTTAATCTCTTGAAGCTGTTAAGCTTGATCTACCAAGAGTCAAGCTCTGATACCACTTATTAGTCAAGTGGCCTCAATACTCAAGAGGGGGTGAATTAAGTTTTAAAACTTTTGCTTGAAAAGCCTTTGAAATTGGTTCCCTTTTGACATAAGATAATAATATGCAAGAGACAACAAGTATAATGCAAAAAATAAGATAAGAAAGATGTGTAGAATTCACTATAGCAATTTATCAAACACTTGATATGCTGGATCTTAGTTTAGCCAAATTAATCAAGTTCAAGTAATGCAATCATAATCAAAACAATACACCGGCCAAATACAATATGTAAATACAAGAGAGTAAGAAAGAGAAGCTTACAAACCAATATAACGAGTTCCACCACCCTGGTGTACGTCTCGGCTTCAAGCAATCTACTTGAAGGATTTCCACTATTGAAGTTTAGAGATACAAGCTATGAGCAATTGCAGCTTCCTAGTGTCCCACACTCAAGAACTTAATCCTCACTAGCACAAAGGCACCCCACCCAATCTCTCAAACACTCAATACCTAAAGGTTGAACCCTAACCTTTGTGACCACTCAAAACTAGAGTGCAACTTGGTGTTTGGTGTTTGTGTTTACAAGCAAATAACTCTCTCAATAGAGTAGATATAGAATTGAAAGGCTCTCATAAATTCTAACTCTCAACAAGAGAGGATATGCAAATTTTGAACCTAAGTTTCAGAATAATGAAACTATACACAGAAAATGAACTCACAAGGCACAAGTACAAGCTATGAATGATTTTCTCCTTGATTTCTTGAGTAACTTGAATGGATGGTGCATTTATAGGCCTTGGAGAGGAGCTTTGGAGGCTTCAAAGCCATTGCACAGCATGGGCATGGAGTGGGAAATAGAGAAATGAGTTGGATCTGCACTTTAAAAACATTTCCCCACATTCTGACACTAGTGTAATCGATTACTCCTCTAGCTATAATTGATTATGCTTTGCTGTATTCCATTCGTTTAAATGTCCAGTGGCTGTGTAATCAATTATGTCTTTTCCTGTAATCGATTATGTCAATGTAATCGATTATATCATATCCTTGCAATCGATTATGCATTATACCTGATGCATTTAATTCCTGTATGCAGCACTGTAATCGATTATGTAACTCATATAATCGATTGTACATCAAATAGAACCTCTGTAATCGATTAGTCATGCCTTGTAATCAATTAGGCAAAATACCTGATACATTGTCCCTTTTATTGCAATAGTGTAATTGATTATTCTCTTTGTTTTAATCGATTAGGTGTATTTCAGAATCAATGTAATCAATTGTCCCAGTACTATAATTGATTATGACATATACCTAATGCATTTATTTTATTTTTCACAGCTCTATAATCGATTAGCTTAGTCTTTGTAATCGATTATGCTTTTGTAGAGAGCTTTAGTCTGGTCTTGATTCAGTGTAGACTCTTGTATTTCTTTGTTTTAAACTTCTGGGAAGTTTATTGCGCTTTGTCCTTGGCATTTTAAGTCTCTATGAACTTGATTATCATGTCATGATTCTTCAATTTGTTTTCTTTATCATTATCAAAATCCTGGAACAATTTTCAAGCATAAATTTCAAGACACAATCAACTAAAAAGAGGCTCCCCTTACCTCATGGACAGTGTCGATTTTGGAAGGAGAAAGGAAGGGGATCGTCAAAAACTCGGTATGCACTCTCCATCGTCCACCGGTTGTCGCCGATGGTTCCCGTTCCTAAAAGAATGCAACATGCATGACAAAAAAAGGTGAGGATGGTCACGGGTTTGGTCCCGAAAATAGCAAGAACCTTCATTTCTTTTCAAGGTACAAACTGATTTTTAGCCCAAGGAATTTCAAGAGTAAGATCAAGAGAAGAAATTGCAAAAACTCACCTTAAGGTGGCTTGGATGGCTCATGGTTTTTGGAAGCTTGAAGAAAGGGAAAAGAGTAGTATTTTAGGAGTCCAAAACTTGAAGAAAAGATAAAGGATGATGGCTATTTTGAGGAGATGAGACTGTGGGTTAGAAAGAGCAAAAGAAGAGAAGTAGGAATTTTGAATGGTTGAAGGTGATAGGTGGAGTTATGGCTGTGACTTTTGGTGGGTTGTGGTGGCTTACGGTGGTGTTGGAGGAAGATGATTGTGGCTGAAAGTTGGAATTAGATGAATAGGATGTGGTTTATGGTTTTGGCCATGAAGATGAATGAGATAGAATGAAAGATGTTTAGAGAATATATGCTTAATGATGAGAAGTGGTGTGCATTTAATGAATTCTATTGAGGGTAGCTATGGTGAGGTGTAAACCGTGAGTGGTGGTTAACTGAAAACCGATGGCCGAAAAATTAATTTGTTACCCAATGATTTTAGGCATGCGGGATTTTTAAGAACCGAAAATTAGAGATATTAAAAATAAATATGGGATAATTTGTAGAGGTAGAATCTTGAAAAATTCCCAACACAAAACTTGTAGCTCTTCTTTTCCCCTATGATTTGATATATCATTTGTGACAATCCAATATCGGTAGCCCTAGATATACCTAAAACAAGACAGGATGCTCTAATCACTCCCGAATCAAGCAAGGCTATAAAAATAAATTCGTAGTAATTTTTCCTTTAAGAATTGGTCTTTGTGCCCTTTATAAGACTTATATATTTCCTTGATACGGATCAAGAGTAAAAGAACAAAGCGATTCTAATATCAAAAGAGGGTCATATGCCTATTTTTTAGAAACTAGTCAGCATGGTGACATGATGAATAGAGGTCCTTAAAGATCTTCAAGAGCTACCAATATGGGAAGATCTAGCTCTCTATGCCTTCATAAAAAATGTAGATAATTTTATTATGGAAATTTTGGCACTGAGTTTTCACGAATCGAAGGTCGGATGAGGAAATTATGAATTTTTAAGTGAACCATGCATAGACTAAAAACGCAAATGATATGATTTTAAAGTGAATTTACATGATCCTTGAATTTGGGCATGATACAGTAGGAATTGGGGATTGAGACCAGAAATAGAAGTTGAAGAACTCTTCGAAACGAAGTGAACAAGACCAAGATCATTCCATTCAAGCTTTGTTTGAGAGAGTTAGATCTAAAATACCAAAGATGCGCAGGCTAAATTTTAAGACAAAATTGAAGAAATGAGATAGCATAGAAATAGGGATGACAGAGTCCGAATCAAGTCTCGGTCTCTTTAGAAACATTCTAAAATGTCAAAACGAGTTGCCAGGAACTGACCGTGCCACCATCAGATACTCCGAGGTATATGCATGACCAAACGTAGGTGACATCGAAGGTTTTGATTGGTCTGATTAGACTGAGTCAGTTACCCTCGATCCACTACAAGGAAACGCTACTGGGACTAGTTTTCTTTATGGATCACCAGTCTTAGGTAGAGTTACCGGAGAAGATTGATAACTGGGTCCCATAATATAATACCAGGGAAAATCCTTAATATTTATTATTTAAATACTATTACTCATTATAAATTAATTAAAAACTTAATAAAATATTATTTTAATATTATAATATATTTTTGAATAACTATTAATTATAATTATATATCTTAATTAAATCTTCACTAATTACTCCTAATTAATCAATTAACCTAAACATAAATTATTTAAGGGTAATTAAGCAATTAATCATAGTTTAATACGGTAACCAATCATTAACAATTAATTTCTAATACCTATAATGTTTTATTAATACCCGCAATCACTCATTACACGTTTTTATTCCTTGATTACTCTTAATTCTTCTCACAAATCTTCATTCTCCTACTACTCAGGGGATCAGGCCGAAGCCTTAACTTCCACTAAAGAACTTATTACAGCACTCTTAGGGATCCTGAGAGTTTAGGCCTTTATTCTAAAAACTAGGGCTGTTACAATATACATATACATTCCCTATAGCCAAGCAATGCAATTCTGCCTCCGGATCTTCAAATAAACTCGACTCGTGCACATTTACTGAAACATCCACAATAGTAAAAGGGTGAGTACTAATCAAATAATAAATAGCAATTCAATATCAAGGTAACTGCTTTGACTTCCTCTTCAGTGAATAAACAATAGATTCTTACTTTAGTAAGAACAATGAACACATTAACTATATAACCTCCAATTCAACTATCCTCGAATACCAAAACCACTAAGGATTAAATCATACATCTCTGTAGTTCCATCCAAACGTCCATCAACTATGCATAAACATTAATACTCAACGATGCAATATATCTATGCAATGGTCTTTAAAATATTTTCTTTCATTACATACAAAACGATGATATATGGATTCGACTTAAAATACAGTAGTGCCAAGACAACCCACTCAGTGAATCTCAGCACTATAAGTGAGGGGCATCTGGGTAACCACACAGTGAATCTCAACACTATAAACGGTGGTACCCGAGGACTACCAGTGAACCATAGCACTATAATCGGTAGCGTCAAAAGCAACATGCTATAGACTGCACAGTGAATCAAAGCACTATATCGTGACAGTCTCTTCAGCAAATCATAGTGTTGGAAATGCATATGATGTCATGAGATGCAATTAATGCATGAAATGCGAATCATGGCGCATAAGTCATATCAATACTGACATCATAGCTTACTTCTCTACACCATTCCACATTATCAATTCAATAAACATCATCTATCACAATTGCCTCAAGGCCTAACCAATATCACGTCATTTCAATTTACAACATAGTAGTGATCTATCTCATATCTCATACAACAGGCCACTAGGGCTATTTATCATCAATTCATCATGTTAACTTTTCCCTATCATAACAATTTGATCTTAACCACACATCCAATAGATATCATATATCTTCAATTAAGAAATACATACCATTAAAACATACTTGACAACTACTATGAACTTACAACATACCTAATCGCCTATATGTGTATATCAATATCTCATTGGACTCCATTCTACATCAGACGCAAGTTAGTACTTATACCATTCCAGTCACAACATAAGACATAATCAAACTAATACGAGAAAAGGTCACAAAACAATAAGGTTGTATCATATTCTTTCATTACTAAAACAATATTTTAAAACGTTGTCAATACACATGAATAATTAGATTTTTTGGTAAACTAAACCTCAATTAAATTTCTATTTATTATTCAATTAGTAACCCCCTTGTATGTTAAACGTACCTGGACCCAACTTGTTACTTTAATTATACTTTCGATCCACAATCCGACAAATGCGAAAAATCCTAAAAACCATATATTCAACACTTTAAATACTTTCTGAAGCTTCCAGACACTAATACTATAATTAATAAAATTTTAGAAATTGGTTCGAGTTAACAAAACTTACCGGACTCGAACAACATACCAATTCTTACTCCAATTATTGTCCGGGCAGCGATAGTGTTAAATAAAAATTTCCTAAAAATACCAAACAATTATTTCAACCCTCCTAGAATTAGATTTTACATTTTTCAAATTTTAAATAGGGAACCCGCCACGATTTTACATTTTACTGGAACATCATTCTGCTTGTCGACGACTTCCCGCTTTGGTTTTGATGCTCCATGCACCAACCGATGGCTTCTAAAACAACTTCTTGAGTACTGTTTCATTCAATCCGGGCAATGTTTTAACAACTAAACATAATGGGTCATGCTCTCCCCCATAGCCGAATGGAGTGTAAGTTAAGGAATGGGTTTGAACCTTACCCATAAGCTACAAATTACAGGTTTGGATGCGTCTACGTGAAAGGCTTTACTTACTCCTTCCATGGTGTCACACGGCTATGGCTTGGGAGGAGAAAGAAATAAAAATCAAAAGCCCATGCATGTAACAAAGACTCCATGGAATAAGAGAGGAGAAAAAATTAAATTAAATCATGTTATCCACCTTAAGAGTGATGGCACGGTGATGGTACGAAATTGAGAAATAAGGAATGGAATTCTTCGTGCAAATACCTTGGAATAGGGAACACCGAAATTGAAGATACTATAGTGAAAGTGAAAGCACAATGAGGCAATAGTGGAGGAGAAAGCACTACAAGAAAATCATTCATTAGAGACCGATTTTTCGGTCTCTAAATTTAAGAAATCGGTCACTAATTGTGTTTGTGACCGATTTGGAGATGAATTTTTAACAGTCTTTATACCCTTGGTCGCTATAATATAGTGACTGATTTTGTGACTGATTTCTAGAGACTGATTTTGTGGCTAATTTATAGAGACCAATTTTGTGACTGATTTGTAGAAACTGATCTTGTGACTAATTTTTAGAGACCGATCTTGTGACTAATTTTTAGAGACTAATCTTGTGACTGATTTCTAGAGACTGATTTTATAATTGATTTCTAGAGACTGATTTTGTGATTGATTTCCAAAGACTGATTTTATGACTGATTTCTAGATACTGATTTTGTGACTGGTTTCCAAAGAGTAGTTTTGTGACTGATTCAGAGACTGAAATTATGATTGATTTCTTTTCTATAGAGTTAGAAATGGCCATCAATTTAGTGACCGATTTTACTTTTAGCCACTAATTTAAAGACTAAATTTCTTGTTCTTAAAATTCATCATCTGATTGAATTTTTTTTCATAATCGACTTCATTCATCCACACTAAATTGTATATATAATATATTAAACATAGAAGAGTTCATTACAACTTCATAAGCAAACAAAACACAAATACACAAAAGTTGTTTTCACACTAAACGATTTCACTACCAACTAACATTCTTAAAATTCATCACCCTGACTCATTCTGAATGTAAACTGATAATGATTGTATAGAGATGATTCCCAACTAGCTAGATAGAGTTGTAACCTGTACAAGCAAATTATGAATTAGATGATTTGAATTAGCTAGTGTTGTAACTTCAAAGAACATCAAACATTCACCCAAAAAAATTATGACAACCAAGCAAATGATAACATACAAGTAATGAAAAATGAATTAAAAAAATAAAACCTTACTTAAATCTTAGTTCAGACTTGCGAAATGCATTCTGTTTTAGTAACTATATGAAAGCACAATAATTTATTTTCCTCTGGGACTACAATTTGCTTTACTTTCAATTTTATATGTGAGGTTATAAAATGCAAGTGATTAGAAAAAGGTTTCTTTTGCTACATATTATGATTTTAAATATTGGTTGAGATTAAAATATTGAGAATCAGAGTTCATTAAAAAGTTGCAAAGCATAAATGGAAAAGTATTTGCATTCTAAGAAATTAAAATAGCAACTTTTAAGTATTAGGAAAGGTCACATTAACATCCTAGCTTAGTTTACAAAGCCGGTGCTTAAGAAACTACACTTTCAATCACAAGTTAATAAAATATGAGATACATAGTTTAATATAACAGATCCAACGACATTAACTTTATCCAACGACATAAACTTAATGTATATACCAAACTACCAAGCGGCATAGTACGCACAAGACATTGATTAAAAAGTTGCAAAGCATAAACGATGAAGTATTGGCATTCTAAGAAAAAAATAATAGCAACTTTTTGTGATCACAAGTTGAATACTTAATCACCTTTTATGGTATGTATCTTCATTTTTAATCTACACTCTACTTAAATATTTATTTTAAACGACTTTTCTAGATTTGAAGCTTATCTATACTTTAATGCATTATGGCAACAGGAAACATTGATTTTTTCCTAAAAAAGAGATCTAAGTCAAATAAAGATAGAAAAACCATTCAGAGGATCCACATGCAAACATTACATTCGGTTGTGGATATTCGCCTTGTATTGGGCCTTCAATATTAGTGTAATGATAATTCACCTAAGATTCAAGTTTCAGCAGAACAAAACACAAAGACAACCAGAAGGTGAAGAAACTCGATATCCTGATTCCTAAAAGAGGAGATGTTCTCACTCACTTTCTTTGAAAGTAATTTTTCTTTTGAATAGTAAATGAGGCTTTTAGTCCCCCTTCATATCTAATAGCAATTTCTTCAAGATTCTAGCTAAATTATAATTTTTCACCAATGTCAATCATATTCTTCAAGTGTGAATCTACTAGCACCTAAATCACTACTAAAATATCATTTTTATGCTTCCTTTGAATGGAAAAATAAATGTATTATGTGCAAATTTACAAATCTGTTGTTAAATTATTCTAGGTAAAAAGGATACTTGTTTCTGATGCACTAAATTATTATAGATAGAATAAAGGTTAACTAAGAAATTTGTATTAAAATAATATTTAACTCATATTAGACCAATTAAAGTAAACAACATTGGGCACACTAATTTCATAAGATGCATAAAAAGGTGGTTGATAATGATGCTATAATGCATGGTTTTACCCTATCTTATATCTTTGATTTATAAAGTGCCATTGAAAGAAACATATTACATTGCACTGGAGCATTTTCTGGAGTTCGACAGTTGGAAATCAAAAAAATAGTGATTGCCAATACTGCTTAAGTTTGGGCTGGTTTCACAAGTAGTTATAAGGTGAAAGTTTACAAGTAGAGTAAACATATAATCATCTTGCAAATGAGAAATGCTTTGTAGTATAATACAAATTTGATTGTTATACCTATTGTTCTAATTTTACCTATTAATACTTTGCAAATACCTAGTGAACTGGTCTAAACTGGGGTCTATGATCCGGTATGGGAACCAGCCACAAAAGTTGGTGATTTGGATATTAGTATACCGGTACAGTGGGTATCCGATATTATAATCTGACCTCTCAGTGGGAGAGACCAGTCTTGTTGTCCTAGAGATCCTTCACACCAGAGCTTCGCGTTGATAGGGGGCGAAAAGTGGTGTCACCTACGAGGATTCTCCGACGCTCAAGTTAGTAGAGTAGATGATAACTCAAGGAATACTTAAGCGATGCAATAGTATAGTGAGAGTAAGAACAATGTAACCTTGCATGTGTTGGAGAATATGCTATTTATAGTTGATCGTGGAAAATAAATTGTTAGGTGTAAGTGGGCCCAAAAGCTCTGATGTCATGTGCAGCGTATCAATCAGAGTAGTTCGATGCTCAATGTGTGGCAAAGGGTAGGTCAATGATCAGTGTATAATTCTGACACAGGAATGGGGATAATCCACCTTTTCCGTATATCACGCCTGTAATTGTACTTTGCACCTTTCAATGAATGATATAGACATATTCCACTGTGCAGGGTATCTATATGACTCCACTTATCTTATCGTGGCACTGAGACAAACGGTTATACGTGACGGAAGAATGAGAACGGATCAAGTATCCGGTGTCTCAGGTGCAACCTTGGATGACCGGTGAAGGAAGGACTCCTAACATGGTGTCTTTACAGTACGGATATTGACCTGTGATACCGGTTGACCTTCTAGAACAGCCAAGATGACGTCTTAGCATAGGGGCCAGTATCCAGACCGGATCACCTAGTAATAATAGCTTTAGAACAAGTAATAATAGCTTTAGAACAAGTAATACTTTGCCAATTGGACGGACAAGAATATAACAAGTAAGCTTGTAGTTGTTCGATATAACTAGATATTTTTAGAATTATCCCCAATCAAATAAAAATAAAACTAAACATACATTTGATATAAATAACAACACCATAAATCATAACAAAGCATAATCAGTCAAAATAAAGTTGGAATATCAAAACATGAGTTACATGACATAATTTTTCTACAACAATGCTCATGACAACTAAAAGAATGATGATTTTAGCATCAATGTTCAAGTAGGAAAAGGTGAATAGAATAATAAGAATTTTCTTCAAACTTCAATTGAAGAATGTGAGATGCAATATGAATTTTCAGTCTTAGTAAATAGCAAAGCAAGCATTAAAATTAAGACATTTGTAACTAAACTAATCTTAACCCCCTAAATACACTATAGAGCTTGGCAATTGCTCAGTAGGTACAGTCCTAAGCATTTCCAAATCTTCAAGAAATCCAAAATTCTCATTAATTTTAATTGTCTTTTCCATATGCACATGTCAGTATATGCTCTAAACAAATCCATAAACAAAAACAAGTTAATCGCTATATTTTTAGCAACATGGACAAAATTATTTACCTGTAGCAAATAGCAAGATGCAACATTATCATAAGCTTTCAAGATGGTATCAAGAAATCATTTTTGTCTATACTACATCTTGATAAAGTTTACAAGGGGAAACCTGTCTATCAATTGGACCACTATCACCTATAACAAAACATTAATAAGATGGATCAGAGTTTAAGAGCATGGCAATTGAAAACAAAATTTATCATGAATAATACATGAATAACTAAGACAGAGAATTCAAAGCTAACAGGTACTGTATGAATCCATTCTCTTAAAGATAAAGAGTATTGTAATTCAACACAAAATGTATGAATTCATTCTAACCTGAATAAAACACCACAATTACTTGAAATGAATGCCTTTTCCTTTTCCCATGCACCAAAGTTTCTGATATCAAAGCATCCACAATTCCTATACTAAAAAGAGAGACATTTTTAAATTAATATTGATGCTTGGCATAAATAAAGTTGAGACATGAATGTAGTGAAATTTATACCCGAAACAATCAATATAAATAATAATAAATAAATTAGTGCTCATTAATCCATAATTGATTTTTGAACCATAAGTGCTTTCCAAGTATTGACCAAAGGAAAGAAAAACCACAAAATTATAAATAAAAAGCAACAAGATTTATATCTAAATTATTCTTTACATTCTGCATTCTCTGCGATTTAACTTCCTAAAGTACTTGTAAAGCAATAGTCAATTGTTGGATAATGTCATTACTTACACTCTTAGAACCTTATGAGTCACCTAAACTAGGATGAATTGCGCTGAATGTCTACTTTTCTGTAAAAAACAAGGACTAAACAAGAGAATTTAATGTATATAGATACTCCTGGACCTTCTTAAGGCGACTACTCTACCTGAAAAGTAGATAAAATACATAATTAATGATAGTAAAAAAGAGCAAAGACAAGTGATGATGTGAGTTGATGAAACAATGTAAAAAATTAAGAGTAATTTAGAAACTCAAGCAACTTGCACATAACAATGAAAACAAGTCATCTTCCAAAAATGTACTGTACCTACTTTTTAACAATTATACTATATAGCCTTCTCTGTTACTAATAACACAATATATAATCATGTGGTGAAAATTTTAAAAATTGCGCAATATAGTCACCAACACAAAATAAACCAACATTAAATTAAATAAAAAAAATAAGCAATATCATCATGTAGCTAAAAATTAAAAAAAGAAAGAAACACCAGTGGGTAACTAATTGAAAAGTAAAATCCATTGCCCAGAAGATACCGAACAGGGAATCATAAGAAGCCAAAACACAAAGAGGAAAATATCTAATAGATGGGTGGTGGAGATTGTTGAGGGAACAGTGGAAAACGAGGAGGCAGTGGAGGTTGAAGGAGGCGTGGTGATGGCTTAGAGAGAAAGGAAGCTGTATAGTGAGGAATGGTGGAAAACGATGGGCAGTGGAGGTTAAAAGAGGCGCACGTGGTGATAGGTTGGAGAAGGAAGATGTTAGGATATTTTGCAACATCACGCCTTGATGAGATTCAAGAACAAGTAAAAATACAGAATAATAAGACACAAAATTTGATAACAGAGTTCGGCCAATTATGCCTACGTCTCTGGACTACTGCAGATATTTTACTAATAGAAAAGGAAGATACACAAAGTGTTTATAAACACTCACAACCTCTCACAACCCACAACTCAATTACACCCAAAATTTCACTCACTAAAAAACTTATCTCTCTAAATTTTTTGTCTCTTAAAAGCTAAGAACTCTTAAGCTTGGAATAATTTTCCTCTTCCATGGATGCATCTATTTATAGCAAATTTTTGGCAATGTGAACACATTAAAATGGTTGGCCGCCAACCATTTTTAGTTGCCCACATGTTTCATATTTTGCATGGTTGTTGGCCTAACTTAATTTCCAATTTTGACTAATAATCTCTTACTTGAAGACTGATTTCAATCTATCTTCACATTTTGATCAATGCAGCAATCTTCCCTGGTCTTGTTATCCTAGCAGGCCAACTGAAGTTGAGTACAACTTCAGTTTGTCAATAGTCACCACCTTTGTTAACATATTTGCTGGGTTCATACTTCTTTGAATCTTTTTTAATGTTAGCACCTCATCCTCAAGAAAAGATCTGATGAAATGGTAATGAAGACCAATATGCTTTGTTCTGGAATGAAATATTGAGTTCATCGCCAAATGTATAGCACTTTCACTATCACTTGCAAAACACTCTTCTCCTGGATGAATCCCAACTCTTTTAACAAACCTTGAAGCCATATCAATTCTTTACTAGCTTGTCACTGCTACATACTCAGCCTCTGTAGTGGATAAAGCAACAATCTTTTATATCTACGACATCCAACTAACAGTTGTAGTTTTGACAGTGAATATGTAACCAGTGGTACTTCTTCGGCGATCAACTTCACCTGCAAAATCTGCATCTACATAGCCTTGTACTTTTAATTCACTTTTACCAAAGTATAAACACTTCTTTGGCGTACCTCGTAGATACCTCAAAATCAATTTAACAGCTTCCCAATGAGCTTTACCTGGATTTGACATAAATCTGCTAACAACTCCTACTGCATGGCCAATGTCTGGCCTCGTGCAGACCATTGTGTACACCAGACTTCCAATGGTTGAAGCATATGGAACTTTAGCCATAAATTCTCTTTCTTTTTCTATTTGAGGGGACTGATCTTTAGATAGATGAAAATGACTTACCAAAGATGTACTAACCGATTTGGTATCACCCATATTGAATCTTTGCAAAACACGATTGATGTACTCCTTCTGAGATAAATACAAAACTCTTCTTTGCTTATCTCTTGTGATTTTCATTCCAAGGATCTTCTTTGTTGGGCCTAAGTCCTTCATGTCAAACTCTTTTGATAACTGTATCTTTAAACTTATAATCTCATCCATATTTGAACCTGCTACTAACATATCATCGACATAAAGTAACAAAATGGTGTAATTGGACTTACTTCTCTTGAAGAAACAACAGTGCTCAGCATTGCACTTCTAGAAACCTTCCTTGTGCATAAAGCTGTATTTATATGTTGATGTAGGTTTTGACAATAAAAAACAAATAAAGATTTAAGTTCAAATACACAAATCAATAATGATTGATAAGATAAACAAATGATTGCCAAAAGAACAAAGGATTAAGCGTGAGAATCAGGTGCTCGGCACGCCAAGCATGAAGGAAGCTCACTTGAGCGAGGGAGACAATTGTTAAGCGCGAGGAGAGCCGCTTGGGCGTGATAATATGATTGGTTGCTTGCTTAAGCGCGAGTAAAGACACGCTTGAGCGTGGTCGAGGAAGCCTGAGCGTGAGATAAAGTATGCAATGAAATAAAGGAAGCTTAAGTAAAAGAATGAAGAATCAGGAACTGGGCGCTTGAGCGCTGGATAAGCTCACTTAAGCGAGAAGCTATGGAGCTTAAGCGTGAGTCAGCGTGGAAGTATCACTTAAGCGCTGGACCAGCTCGCTTAAGCGCTGGACAAGCCCACTTAAGCATGAAGCTATGGAGCTTAAGCGTGAGCGTAGAGAATCACAAGTCTCGCTTAAGCGTAAACAAGGTTCGCTTGAGCGTGATGGCACGCTTGAGCGTGGATTTGAGCATGATGCAAGCGTGAAAAGGAAATCAAGGGAAATATACCTGTTCACTTAAGCGTGATTAAACTCGCTTGAGCGAGGATGCTACAAAATTAATTACAGCATGTGTTTATGATGTGCAGTTGAATATCAGAAGTTCTAAGAAGCTAATTCAAACATCATGCTACTCTCAGATAATTAAACTACGTCACCATGAGTCAGATAAGTTTACTTAATTCAAATGAATTATGTGAATTTGAATTTGAATCTCTATTGAATATATGACAGCCTTGCATCACACTTGGACAAACTGAATCACACTATGAATTAGCCAAATACAACGTTCCAACATTCTCTGAGCAGATTGCATTCTCCAGGTCTCCACTATGCAAGTTGCAATTTAAGTAACTAAAAATAGACATACGCTCCACTGTTCCACCTTGCCGTGGAAATTAAATACACTACTCCACCATAAAATGACCATGTTGCTCCATGTCATCAAAGGAAGTAAAAGATACAAGGAACCATACTACATTATCCTCGGGTGAATATTTTAATTGCAATCACCATGCTTCCATCTACTATAAATAGGGAAGGCAATTGAATTTGCAATTCGTACCAAAGCATTTGAAGCATTTCTATTTGCTTTCTTCCCCCTCCATTCTCTTGCTTTTCTTCTTGCTCTCTTTATTCTTTGATTGGCATATTTCTTGAAGTTATTTTTGAGAGTTAAATTTGTGGGGAAATTATATTGTGTAATTAATTTGCATATCCTCTCTTTGAGAGTTATTACTTTGTGAAAGCTTTAACTTGTATATCCACTCTATTGGAGAGTTTCCTTGTATACTCAAAACACCAAACATCTTAGAATCTTTAGGTTGGGGTTTCAACTTTGTAATTGTGAGATTGAGAGATTGGGTGGGGTGCCCTTGTACTTGTGAGGATTGGATTCTTGAGTGTGGGACACTAGGAAGACGCAGTTGCTCAAAGTTGTATCTCTAATCTACAATAGTGGAAATCCTCTAAGTGGGTTGCTTAGAGGCGAGACGTACACCGGCATGGTGGAACTCGTATATATCGGTTTGCAAATCTCTCTTCCCTAAACTCATTTAATTTGTGCACTTAAGTTGCTTGCTTGATTCATTGTTTCATTAACTTGGACTAAGTGCATGTTATACTAAGTTGCAAACTATTTTGATTAACATTGTTGAACTTGACTTTAAGTAACATTCTTCTATTAATCTTTCTAAAAATCTCATAAATTGCTTTGTGGTTAATTTGATTCTATATCTTGATTATTACTTAGACTTTTTAAGTACTCATTATCTTGACTTGTGCATAATTTGTTATCACTTGCCATTAAGCTTATCATCTTCAATAGACATAGTAACTAAAGAATCAATTTCAAAAGCATTCAAAGTAAAATTTTTAATACTCAATTCACCCCCCTCTTGAGTAATTGAGGCCACTTGGTTAACAAGTGGTATCAGAGCTTGACTCTTGGTAGATCAAGCTTAACAGCTTCAAGAGAACAAATGGCCTCAAATTCTCTAAACCTTTTTCCCGAGGGTGGTGCCACAAATAGACCTCCCGCTTTCAATGGTGAGGGCTACGCTTTTTGGAAAGCAAGGATGAAAATTTTTGTGCAATCAATTGACTTGAAACTATGGAATGCAATTGAAAATGGTCCTTTTGTACCTATGCATACTGTTGATGATAAACAAGTTGAAAAACCTATGGATGATTGGACTAGTGAGGAAGAGAAGAAAGTACAATATAATTACAAAGCAAAAAATCTTATCACTTTAGCCTTAGGTCCCGATGAGTTCTTTAGAGTAGTTACATGTAAATCTGCTAAGGATATGTGGGATACCCTTCAAGTAACTCATGAAGGAACTAGCAATGTTAAGGACTCTAAGATTAGTACTTTAACTAGTCAATATGAAAGTTTTAGAATGAATTGCAATGAATTATTTTAGAACTTCAAAAGAGATTTACTTTGATTATTAATCATCTTATTACACTTGGTAAATCTTATACTAACAAGGAACTTATCCACAAAGTTCTAAAAAGTCTTACTAGGGAATGGCAACCTCTTGTTACGGCCATTAAACAATCTGCCAATATAAATGATATGTCTCTTGCCACTTTGTTTGGTAAACTCCAAGAACAAGAACAAGAATTGAAAGACTTGAAACAAGCGGAGGAAGAAGAAAAAGTCTCTAAGAAGAAAGGGCTAGCTCTCAAAGCCACCTCAATTGTTGAAGATGAATCCGAGAGTCATCTTGACGAAGATGAATAGTTAAGCCTATTCGTGAAACGTTTTGGAAAGCTTATGAAGAGCAAACGCTTCCAAAAGAACTTCAAATCACAAGGTAAGAAATCTAATCCTATAGAAAATTCTACTTTACCTACTTGCTTTGAATATGGAAAGGAATGACACTTCAAGATAGATTGTCCAAACCTAAAGAATAAAAACAAAGAAAGAAAAGAAAGGAGAAGAGCATATATCGCATGGGATGAAAATGAGATAAATAGCTCGGACGATTCAGAAAATGAAGAAGCAAACCTCTGTCTTATGGCCAATCACCAAGATGAAGAAGATGAGGTAAACTTTCATGACTTATATAAGGAAGAACTACTTGATGCTCTTGAAGAATTGTATGATAAACTTATAAAAGTGTCTAATAAGCATAAATTATCTAGAAAAACCATTGACACTCTTGAGATGCACCTTATGGAAGTTTGTAAAGAAAATGATTGTTTAATAAATGAATTAGTAAATGTTCAAGCATGCTCTAGGACTAAACCTTGTGAATTTGTAAAGAAATGTGACATGCTAGAAACTAAAGTTTTGGACTTGAATAGAACTCTAGAAAAATTTACAAATGGTAGAGACAACTTAAATGTTTTACTTGGTAAACAACGGTGTATGTTTGATAAAACAGGTTTAGGTTTCAATGCCGTTAAGAAACAAAAGAATTATAAGAACTTCTTTATACCACCTAGTAAAACTTCATCTCCTTTTATGAAATGTAATCATTGTGGTTTTAAAGGACATAATGCATCTAATTGTAATGTTAGAAAACTAGGGCCAAAGTTTGTGAGAAAAGTATGGGTTCCTAAAGGAACATTACCTCAAACTAACCTACAAGGACCCAACATAAAATGGGTACCAAGTTCTCTAACTTGACATGTTTTGTAGGTATGCTTTAAAACGAATAGCACCCATTGGTATTTGGATAGTGGGTGTTCAAAACACATGATGGGAGACAAAAGTAAGTTCATATCATTTACTCCACGAAATAAAGGATTCGTTACTTATGGACATAACACGAAGGGAAGAATACTAGGAATCGGAAATGTTGGTAAAAATTCTTCAACTTCTATAAACGATGTATTATATGTTGAAGGACTTAAACATAACTTGCTTAGCATTAGTCAATTATGTGATAAGGGCTATAAAATTATTTTTGAATCAAATGGTTGCATAATTGAAAATAAGCTAAACAAGGAAATAAAATTCGTTGGTCAAAGAGTTGATAATATTTATATGATTAATCTTGATTGTCTTGCTTCAAATAATGTGTAATGCTTCATAACTAAAGAGGATGAATCATGGCTATGGCATAGAAGAATTGCTCACATTCATATAGACCATTTAAATAAACTTGTTTCAAAAGATTTAGTAATTGGTTTACCAAAATTGAAATTCGAAAATAAATTTTGTGACGCTTGTCAAAAGGGAAAACAAGTAAAGGTTTCTTTTCAAGCGAAAAATATTGTTTCAACAACTAGACCTTTACAACTTTTACATATGGATTTGGTTGGACCTTTAAAAATTAAAAGTTTTGGTGGAAACTATTATGGTCTTGTGATTGTGGACGATTATTCTAGATATACATGGACATTGTTTCTTACTCATAAACATGAAGCATATCATGCATTTAAGAAACTTGCCAAGATAATCCAAAATGAACAAAATTTGAAAATTGCATCTATTCGAACTGATCATGGGGGAGAATTTGAAAACCAATCTTTTGAAAAGTTTTGTGAAAAATTTGGCATTGATCATAATTTTTCGGCTCCAAGAACTCCACAACAAAATGGAGTAGTTGAAAGGAAAAATCGATCTTTAGCGGAGCTCGCAAGAACTATGTTAAATGAAAGTAACATTTCAAAACATTTTTGGGCCGATGCGGTAAATATTGCTTGCCATGTTATGAACCGATGTTTGATAAGGCCTATATTAAAGAAAACCCCCTATGAGCTTTATAAAGGAAGAAAACCAAATATTTCTTATTTTCATATATTTGGATGCAAATGCTTTGTTTTAAATAATGGAAAGGATAATCTTGGTAAATTCGATGCAAAATCTGATGAAGCAATATTCTTAGGTTATTCATCTACTAGTAAAGCTTATCGACTCTTTAACAAACGAACATGTACAATTGAAGAGTCTATACATGTCAAATTTGATGAACTTAACCAAAATCCTCCGAGAAAGGAAATTGATGATCTTGTAGGTACCTTCCAAGAAATGAACTTGGAAGACGAAGAAGGAAATAAAAATGAAGGAGATACAACACAAAACGGCGAACCTCAACAAAAGGAATGGATCACCTTAAAGAATCACCCCTTGGAAAATGTTATAGGTGAAATAACAAAAGGTGTAAGTACTCGAAACGCTATTAGAAATGTGACGTGTGTATTTTTACAGTCGTGAAATTAGTACATTAAAATTAATTAATGTAGTACTAGGGTGTCAACCTAGGTCGTTCTCTCATGGATCAACACAAAAATTTAGGAAAAATCAAGTCTCAAACTAATTTTTAACAATTAAAAATAAAAAAAACTCAATAACTAAAATTTTTTACAAACATAAGTTCAATAAACATAAAATTGGGGGGGTTTGATTGATTTTTGTTGTCACAATTAAAATTAAAACAAAGTAAATAAAGGATTTAAAACAATAAATAACAAGCGATTGATTTTCTTGGAGTATTGTAAATAAATTTATCCTTGGTTCACTAAAGATAATTTGTATACTTTCATTACTGTCAATTTCTTAGCTCAATTTGAATTAATCAACTAAGCGTCTTTTTCAATTCACAATTCCTTTACTTTCATTTAAAAATGAATATTTTAATCAAGCATCCTAATTAAGCAAAAGGAGTCAAGATCGTAAAATCTAGGAATTATTGAGCATACATAAGAACATCGCCTATATACATAATCTATTCTCAAATTATGGAATTAAGCAAACCATAATTATTAAAAGTGATTATGAAAATATTCATTAAGCATGCATATTTCCTTAATCCATTCTAATTTAAAATCTTATTTTATTCCATTTGAATAATTAAACCGATTAAGCATACAAATTTAATTAAACAGAATGGAATTAAATAAGCAGAGTAAGATTATGAAGAAATAACAATAACGAAAACATACTATATTAAAAATAATGACCTCAAAATTACATTACAATATTCTCCAAGAAAATCAATCTAGGGTTTTAGCCCTCCATAATAACAACTACAAAGAAAAGAAACTAACCCGGAATGGAGCAAAGAGGGGGAAGAAGAGAGGAGGAGGCTTTGTGCCTTCCTCTGATGCTTATAGAAACAAAGAGAGAAAAGAGAGAAACGTGAATTGAGGTGTGTTTCAAGCCTTTGGCAATGGTCCTATTTATAGTGAAAGCAAGGGTAAGGGTCTCCTGCTGACGCTGTGCGTCAGCAGGACGCTATGCGTCAGCGTTGCGAATCTGCTTCCACGCTACGCGTAATTATGAGGCTACGCGTGAGGGTTTCTGACTCAGAATACATTATTTCATCCAATAATTCTTCAATAATGCTTGGACACTTGTGCTGCATGTTCCCCACTGAGATAGTGCTGTATGTCTGTAATGGATTGGCCAATAAGTGCTTTAATATAAATAAATCCCCCACTTCTGAAGTTGCATACAACCTGTTAATGGGATCCTCGTCACTGTTGATGCTACGCGTGGGCTTGACGCTGCGCGTCAGTGTTGCGAATTTGCTTCCACGCTACGCGTGGTACCAGCGCTATGCGTCAGACCTGATGCTCAATTTTTATGATTTCCCAATTGCAACCTCAATTATTCACTACAATATAAAGGAAATCAAGTAAGATTTATTATTTCATTCAAAGATTATCGCCTAATTCAGTTAATATTAAATAAAGCTTGAATTATGAAAATGTGTTAAAATGCATAATATTATACAATTAGCAATGGCAAATTATACACATTTAAAGCAAGGAATTAAGGCTAAATCATGCATCATCAAAATGCATGCAATCACTTAGCTTTTGTATCACAAATTGAACCCAAAAATATCAATGAAGCTATTATTGATGAACATTGGATGTTGGCCATGCAAGAAGAATTGAATCAATTTGAAAGAAATGAAGTTTGGGAACTTGTGCCAAGACCCAATGACCATCTAATAATAGGTACTAAATGGGTTTTTAGAAATAAGCTAGATGAAAATAGAATAATAACAAGAAACAAAGCTAGATTAGTTGCTAAAGGATATAATCAAGAAGAGGGAATAGACTATGAAGAAATGTATGCTCCCGTAGCTAGATTAGAAGCCATAAGATTACTATTAGCTTTTTCTTGTTGTATGGATTTTAAGCTTTATCAAATGGATGTCAAAAGCACTTTTCTAAATGGCTATATTCAAGAAGAAACTTATGTAGATCAACCTCCTGGTTTTGAAAATCACAAATTTCCAAACCATGTTTTTAAATTGAGAAAAGCTTTATATGGTTTGAAACAAGCTCCAAGAGCTTGGTATGAAAGACTTAGTAAATTTCTTTTAGAAAATAATTTTGAAAGAGGAAAGGTTGATACTACGCTATTTATAAAACATAAAAACAATGACATTCTTTTGGTACAAGTTTATGTTGATGACATAATATTTGGTGCTACTAACGAAATTCTTTGTCAAGAGTTTGCCAAGATTATGCAAGATGAATTCAAAATGTCCATGATGGGAAAACTTACCTTCTTCCTTGGATTACAAATCAAACAAACAAATGAAGGGACTTTCATTAGTCAACCAAAATATTGCAAAGAACTACTCAAAAGATTTGAAATGGACAAAGCAAACGAAATAGCTACACCCATGAGTACATGTTGCTACTTAGACAAAGATGAGAAAGGTAAGGACGTTGAAATAACTAAATACTGAGGTATGACTGGTTCCTTACTTTACTTAACAGCTAGTAGGCCTGATATTATGTTTGTTGTGTGCATGTGTGCTAGATATCAAGCATGTCCTAAAGAATCATATCTCACTGCTGTAAAAAGAATTTTGAAATATCTTGTGGGTACTCAAAATGTTGGTTTATGGTATCCCAAAGGCGTTGAATGTAATCTTTTAGGATATTCTGATTCTAACTTCGCGGGTTGTAAACTTGATAGAAAGAGCACTAGTGGCACATGTCATTTACTTGGTAGTTCCCTTGTTTCTTGGCATAGCAAGAAGCAAGTAAGTGTTGCCTTATCGATAGCTGAGGCAGAATATGTAGCAGCTGGCAGTTGTTGTGCTCAAATTCTTTGGATGAGACAACAACTTCTTGACTTTGGTGTTGTTTTAACAAAGTGCCTATTAAATGTGATAACACTAGCGCAATAAATATCTCTAAAAATCCGGTCATGCATTCTAGGACTAAACACATTGAAATAAGACATCACTTTATAAGAGACCATGTTTTGAAAGGAGATTGTGTACTTGAATATGTTGAAACTTCAAAACAATTGGCGGATATTTTTACAAAACCCCTTCCAAAAGAACAATTTATAAATATTAGAAGGGAATTGGGAATTTTGGAAATTGATTAAATTGACTCATCTTTTATCACACTTTCTTACACTTTGAACAAAATCTTTGGAAAATCTTTGACTCAAAGTATTTCACTTACTCCTTTCATAAAATTTTCATTTCTTTGAAAATAGTAACTTACTTTGTAATATATAAGTCAATCTTTTCATTAAAATGACAATCACATTTTCATAATCATCCTAATGCTCCACAAATCATTTATCCTATTTAAGATCCCACGGAGTCCCCACTTAAGTAAACATATTTTTGACACAAAGATAATCTTCTATGTACCACATGGTTCTTAAAAATAAATGGCAAATGACTTTGATTTTCTTGACTATATTGTGCAATAAAAATCATTGGCAAATTGCAAAATTTTAATCCAGTATAACCTCTAACTTTGCTTATCCAAAAGAAAGAGAAAACATCATTATGATTGCTTACATACCTTGAATTACTCTGTGATATATGTTGCATGTTTTAGGGGGAGTTTTATATGCAAATGGTATCTATCTCTACAAAATGTATCTTTCTTAAAGTGGTATATATATATATTCTTAGATGTTTTTTGATGATGCCAAAGGGGGAGAAAATAAATATATACTTTCTAAGTGACATAAAGTATCTCACGAAGGGGGAGAGAATATCATGATGTTATAATGGTATCAAATTAAATCTCACAAAGGGGGAGAGAATATCATGATGTTATAATGGTATCAAATTATATGTGTATAGGGGAGTTCTTTTTCCAATGTATTTGAACTGTTATGATACTAACATCCCAAGAGACAAACATTTGTTGTCATCATCAAAAAGGGGGAGAATGTATTTATATGTTGATGTAGGTTTTGATAATAAACAACAAATAAAGATTTAAGTTCAAATACACAAATCAATAATGATTGATAAGATAAACAAATGATTGCCAAAAGAACAAAGGATTAAGCGTGAGAATCAGGTGCTTGGCACGCCCAAGCATGAAGGAAGCTCGCTTGAGCGAGGGAGACAATTGTTAAGCACGAGGAGATCCGCTTGAGTGTGATGATATGATTGGTTGCTCGCTTAAGCGTGAGTAAAGACACACTTGAGCGTGGTCGAGGAAGCCTGAGCGTGAGATAAAGTATCCAATGAAATAAAGGAAGCTTAAGCAAAAGAATGAAGAATCGGGAACTTGGCGCTTAAGCGCTGGACAAGCTTGCTTAAGCGAGAAGCTATGGAGCTTAAGTGTGAGTCAGCGTGGAAGTATCGCTTAAGCGCTAGACCAGCTCGCTTAAGCGCTGGACCAGCTCGCTTAAGCGCTAGACCAGCTCGCTTAAGCGCTGGACAAGCCCACTTAAGCGTGAAGCTATGGAGCTTAAGCGTGAGCGTAGAGAATCACAAGTCTCGCTTAAGCGTAAACAAGGTTCGCTTGAGCGTGATAGCAAGCTTGAGCGTGGATTTGAGCATGATGCAAGCGTGAAAAGGAAATCAAGGGAAATATACCTGTTCGCTTAAGCGTGATTAAACTCGCTTGAGCGAGGATGCTACAAAATTAATTACAGCATGTGTTTATGATGTGCAGTTGAATATCAGAAGTTCCAAGAAGCTAATTCAAACATCATGCTACTTCCAGATGATTAAACTACGTCACCATGAGTCAGATAAGTTTACTTAATTCAAATGAACTATGTGAATTTGAATTTGAATATCTATTGAATATATGACAGCCTTGCATCGCACTTGGACAAACTGAATCAAACTATGAATTAGCCAAATACAGCATTCCAAGATTCTCTGAGCAGATTGCATTCTCCAGGTCTCCACTATGCAAGTTGCAATTTAAGTAACTAAAAATAGACATATGCTCCAGTGTTCCACCTTGCCGTGGAAATTAAATACACTGCTCCACCATAAAATGACCATGTTGCTCCATGTCATCAAAGGAAGTTAAAGATACAAGGAACCATACTACATTATCCTTGGGTGAATATTTTAATTGCAATCACCATGCTTCCATCTACTATAAATAGGGAAGGCAATTGAATTTGCAATTCGTACCAAAGCATTTGAAGCATTTCCATTTGCTTTCTTCCCCATCCATTCTCTTGCTCTTCTTCTTGCTCTCTTTATTCTTTGATTGGCATATTTCTTGAAGTTATTTTTGAGAGTTAAATTTATGGGGAAATTATATTGTGTAATTAATTTGCATATCCTCTCTTTGAGAGTTATTACTTTGTCAAAGCTTTAACTTCTATATCCACTCTATTGGAGAGTTTCCTTGTATACTCAAAACACCAAACATCTTATAATCTTTGGGTTGGGGTTTCAACCTTGTAATTGTGAGATTGAGAGATTGGGTGGGGTGCCCTTGTACTTGTGAGGATTGGATTCTTGAGTGTGGGACACTAGGAAGACGCAGTTGCTCAAAGTTGTATCTCTAATCTACAATAGTGGAAATCCTCTAAGTGGGTTGCTTAGAGGCGAGACGTACACCGGCGTGGTGGAACTCGTATATATCGGTTTGCAAATCTCTCTTCCCTAAACTCATTTAATTTGTGCACTTAAGTTTCTTGCTTGATTCATTGTTTCATTAACTTGGACTAAGTGCATGTTATACTAAGTTGCAAACTATTTTGATTAACATTGTTGAACTTGACTTTAAGTAACATTCTTCTATTAATCTTTCTAAAAATCTCATAAATTGCTTTGTGGTTAATTTGATTCTATATCTTGATTATTACTTAGACTTTTTAAGTACTTATTATCTTGACTTGTGCATAATTTGTTATCACTTGCCATTAAGCTTATCATCTTCAATAGACATAGTAACTAAAGAATCAATTTCAAAAGCATTCAAAGTAAAATTTTTAATACTCAATTCACCCCCCTCTTGATTAATTGAGGCCACTTGGTTAACAAGTGGTATCAGAGCTTGACTCTTGGTAGATCAAGCTTAACAGCTTCAAGAGAACAAATGGCCTCAAATTCTCTAAACCTTTTTCCCGAGGGTGGTGCCACAAATAGACCTCCCGCTTTCAATGGTGAGGGCTACGCTTTTTGGAAAGCAAGGATGAAAATTTTTGTGCAATCAATTGACTTGAAAGTATGGAATGCAATTGAAAATGGTCCTTTTGTACCTATGCATACTGTTGATGATAAACAAGTTGAAAAACCTATGGATGATTGGACTAGTGAGGAAGAGAAGAAAGTACAATATAATTACAAAGCAAAAAATCTTATCACTTTAGCCTTAGGTCCCGATGAGTTCTTTAGAGTAGTTACATGTAAATCTGCTAAGGATATGTGGGATACCCTTCAAGTAACTCATGAAGGAACTAGCAATGTTAAGGACTCTAAGATTAGTACTTTAACTAGTCAATATGAAAGTTTTAGAATGAATTGCAATGAATTATTTTAGAACTTCAAAAGAGATTTACTTTGATTATTAATCATCTTATTACACTTGGTAAATCTTATACTAACAAGGAACTTATCCACAAAGTTCTAAAAAGTCTTACTAGGGAATGGCAACCTCTTGTTACGGCCATTAAACAATCTGCCAATATAAATGATATGTCTCTTGCCACTTTGTTTGGTAAACTCCAAGAACAAGAACAAGAATTGAAAGACTTGAAACAAGCGGAGGAAGAAGAAAAAGTCTCTAAGAAGAAAGGGCTAGCTCTCAAAGCCACCTCAATTATTGCAGATGAATCCGAGAGTGATTTTGACGAAGATGAAGAGTTAAGCCTATTCGTGAAACATTTTGGAAAGCTTATGAAGAGCAAACGCTTCCAAAGGAACTTCAAATCACAAGGTAAGAAATCTAATCCTAAAGAAAATTCTACTTCACATACTTGCTTTGAATGTGGAAAGGAAGGACACTTCAAGATAGATTGTCCAAACCTAAAGAAGAAAAATAAAGAAAGAAAAGAAAGGAGAAGAGCATATATCGCATGGGATGAAAATGAGATAAGTAGCTTGGACGATTCAGAAAATGAAGAAGCAAACCTCTGTCTTATGGCCAATCACCAAGATGAAGAAGATAAGGTAAACTTTCTTGACTTAGATAAGGAAGAACTACTTGATGCTCTTGAAGAATTGTATGATAAACATATGAAAGTGTCTAATAAGCATAAATTATCTAGAAAAACCATTGACACTCTTGAGATGCACCTTATGGAAGTTTGTAAAGAAAATGATTGTTTGAAAAATGAATTAGTAAATGTTCAAGCATGCTCTAGGACTAAACCTTGTGAATTTGTAAAGAAATGTGACATGCTAGAAACTAAAGTTTTGGACTTGAATAGAACTCTAGAAAAATTTACAAATGGTAGAGATAAGTTAAATGTTTTACTTGGTAAACAACGGTGTATGTTTGATAAAACAGGTTTAGGTTTCAATGCCGTTAAGAAACAAAAGAATTATAAGAACTTCTTTATACCACCTAGTAAAACTTCATCACCTTTTATGAAATGTAATCATTACGGTTTTAAAGGACATAATGCATCTAATTGTAATGTTAGAAAGCTAGGGCCAAAGGTTGTGAGAAAAGTATGGGTTCCTAAAGGAACATTACCTCAAACTAACCTACAAGGACCCAACATAAAATGGGTACCAAGTTCTCTAACTTGACATGTTTTGTAGGTATGCTTTAAAACGAATAGCACCCATTGGTATTTGGATAGTGGGTATTCAAAACACATGACGGGAGACAAAAGTAAGTTCATATCATTTACTCCACGAAATAAAGGATTTGTTACTTATGGAGATAACACGAAGGGAAGAATACTAGGAATCGAAAATGTTGGTAAAAATTCTTCAACTTCTATAAACGATGTATTATATGTTGAAGGACTTAAACATAACTTGCTTAGCATTAGTCAATTATGTGATAAGGGCTATAAAATTGTTTTTGAATCAAATGGTTGCATAATTGAAAATAAGCTAAACAAGGAAATAAAATTCGTTGGGTCAAAGAGTTGATAATATTTATATGATTAATCTTGATTGTCTTGCTTCAAATGATGTGCAATGCTTCATAACTAAAGAGGATGAATCATGGCTATGGCATAGAAGAATTGCTCACATTCATATAGACCATTTAAATAAACTTGTTTCGAAAGATTTAGTAATTGGTTTACCAAAATTGAAATTCGAAAATAAATTTTGTGACGCTTGCCAAAAGGGAAAACAAGTAAAGGTTTCTTTTCAAGCGAAAAATATTGTTTCAACAACTAGACCCTTACAACTTTTACATATGGATTTGTTTGGACCTTCAAAAATTAAAAGTTTTGGTGGAAACTATTATGGTCTTGTGATTGTGGACGATTATTCTAGATATACATGGACATTGTTTCTTACTCATAAACATGAAGCATATCATGCATTTAAGAAACTTGCCAAGATCATCCAAAATGAACAAAATTTGAAAATTGCATCTATTCGAACTGATCATGGGGGAGAATTTGAAAACCAATCTTTTGAAAAGTTTTGTGAAAAATTTGGCATTGATCATAATTTTTCGGCTCCAAGAACTCCACAACAAAATGGAGTAGTTGAAAGGAAAAATCGATCTTTAGCGGAGCTCGCAAGAACTATGTTATATGAAAGTAACATTTCAAAACATTTTTGGGCCGATGCGGTAAATACTGCTTGCCATGTTATGAACCGATGTTTGATAAGGCCTATATTAAAGAAAACCCCCTATGAGCTTTATAAAGGAAGAAAACCAAATATTTCTTATTTTCATATATTTGGATGCAAATGCTTTGTTTTAAATAATGGAAAGGATAATCTCGGTAAATTCGATGCAAAATCTAATGAAGTAATATTCTTAGGTTATTCATCTACTAGTAAAGCTTATCGACTCTTTAACAAACGAACATGTACAATTGAAGAGTCTATACATGTCAAATTTGATGAACTTAACCAAAATCCTCCAAGAAAGGAAATGGTTGATCTTGTAGGTACCTTCCAAGAAATGAACTTGGAAGACGAAGAAGGAAATAAAAATGAAGGAGATACAACACAAAATGGCGAACCTCAACAAAAGGAATGGATCACCTTAAAGAATCACCCCTTGGAAAATGTTATAGGTGAAATAACAAAAGGTGTAAGTACTCGAAATGCTATTAGAAATGCATGCAATCACTTAGCTTTTGTATCACAAATAGAACCCAAAAATATCAATGAAGCTATTATTGATGAATATTGGATGTTGGCCATGCAAGAAGAATTGAATCAATTTGAAAGAAATGAAGTTTAGGAACTTGTGCCAAGACCCAATGACCATCTAATAATAGGTACTAAATGGGTTTTTAGAAATAAGCTAGATGAAAATGGAATAATAACAAGAAACAAAGCTAGATTAGTTGCTAAAGGATATAATCAAGAAGAGGGAATAGACTATGAAGAAACGTATGCTCCCGTAGCTAGATTAGAAGCCATAAGATTACTGTTAGCTTTTTCTTGTTGTATGGATTTTAAGCTTTATCAAATGGATGTCAAAAGCGCTTTTCTAAATGGCTATAGTCAAGAAGAAACTTATGTGGATCAACCTCCCGGTTTTGAAAATCACAAATTTCCAAACCATGTTTTTAAATTGAGAAAAGCTTTATACGGTTTGAAACAAGCTCCAAGAGCTTGGTATGAAAGACTTAGTAAATTTCTTTTAGAAAATAATTTTGAAAGAGGAAAGGTTGATAGTACGCTATTTATAAAATGTAAAAACAATGACATTCTTTTGGTACAAGTTTATGTTGATGACATAATATTTGGTGCTACTAACAAAATTCTTTGTCAAGAGTTTGCCAAGATTATGCAAGATGAATTCGAAATGTCCATGATGGGAGAACTTACCTTCTTCCTTGGATTACAAATCAAACAAACAAATGAAGGGACTTTCATTAGTCAAACAAAATATTGCAAAGAACTACTCAAAAGATTTGAAATGGACAAAGCAAACGAAATAGCTACACCCATGAGTACATCTTGCTACTTAAACAAAGATGAGAAGGGTAAGGACGTTGAAATAACTAAATACCGAGGTATGATTGGTTCCTTACTTTACTTAACAGCTAGTAGGCCTGATATTATGTTTGTTGTGTGCATGTGTGCTAGATATCAAGCATGTCCTAAAGAATCACATCTCACTGCTGTAAAAAGAATTTTGAAATATCTTGTGGGTACTCAAAATGTTGGTTTATGGTATCCCAAAGGCGTTAAATGTAATCTTTTAGGATATTCTGATTCTGACTTCGCGGGTTGTAAACTTGATAGAAAGAGAACCAGTGGCACATGTCATTTACTTGGTAGTTCCCTTGTTTCTTGGCATAGTAAGAAGCAAGTAAGTGTTGCCTTATCGACAGCTGAGGCAGAATATGTAGCAGCTGGCAGTTGTTGTGCTCAAATTCTTTGGATGAGACAACAACTTCTTGACTTTGGTGTTATTTTAAACAAAGTGCCTATTAAATGTGATAACACTAGCGCAATAAATATCTCTAAAAATCCGGTCATGCATTCTAGGACTAAACACATTGAAATAAGACATCACTTTATAAGAGACCATGTTTTGAAAGGAGATTGTGTACTTGAATATGTTGAAACTTCAAAATAATTGACGGATATTTTTACAAAACCCCTTCTAAAAGAACAATTTATAAATATTAGAAGGGAATTAGGAATTTTGGAAATTGATTAAATTGACTCATTTTTTATCACACTTTCTTACACTTTAAACAAAATCTTTTGAAAATCTTTGACTCAAAGTATTTCACTTACTCCTTTCATAAAATTTTCATTTCTTTGAAAATAGTAACTTACTTTGTAATATATAAGTCAATCTTTTCATTAAAATGACAATCACGTTTTCATAATCATCCTAATGCTCCACAAATCATTTATCCTATTTGAGATCCCACGGAGTCCCCACTTAACTAAACATATTTTTGACACAAAGATAATATTCTATGTACCACATGGTTCTTAAAAATAAATGGCAAATGACTTTGATTTTCTTGACTATATTGTGTAATAAAAATCATTGGCAAATTGCAAAATTTTAATCTTGTATAACCTTTAACTTTGCTTATCCAAAAGAAAGAGAAAACATCATTATGATTGCTTACATACCTTGAATTACTCTGTGATATATGTTGCATGTTTTAGGGGGAGTTTTATATGCAAATGGTATCTATCTCTACAAAATGTATCTTTCTTAAAGTGGTATATATATATATTCTTAGATGTTTTTTGATGATGCTAAAGGGGGAGAATATAAATATATACTTTCTAAGTGACATAAAGTATCTCACAAAGGGGGAGAGAATATCATGATGTTATAATGGTATCAAATTAAATCTCACAAAGGGGGAGAGAATATCATGATGTTATAATGGTATCAAATTATATGTGTAAGGGGGAGTTATTTTTGCAATGTATTTGAACTGTTATGATACTAATATCCCAAGAGACAAACTTTTGTTGTCATCATCAAAAAGGGGGAGAATGTATTTATATGTTGATGTAGGTTTTGACAATAAACAACAAATGAAGATTTAAGTTCAAATACACAAATCAATAATGATTGATAAGATAAACAAATGATTGCCAAAAGAACAAAGGATTAAGCATGAGAATCAGGTGCTTGGCACGCCCAAGCATGAAGGAAGCTCGCTTGAGCGAGGGAGACAATTGTTAAGCGCGAGGAGAGCCGCTTGAGCGTGATGATATGATTGGTTGCTCGCTTAAGTGTGAGTAAATACACACTTGAGCGTGGTCGAGGAAGCCTGAGCGTGAGATAAAGTATGCAATGAAATAAAGGAAGCTTAAGCAAAAGAATGAAGAATCAGGAACTTAGCGCTTGAGCATTGGACAAGCTCGCTTAAGCGAGAAGCTATGGAGCTTAAGCGTTAGTCAGCGTGGAAGTATCGCTTAAGCGCTGGACCAGCTCGCTTAAGCGCTGGACAAGCCCGCTTAAGCGTGAAGCTATGGAGCTTAAGCGTGAGCGTAGAGAATCACAAGTCTCGCTTAAGCGTAAACAAGGATCGCTTGAGCGTGATAGAACGCTTGAGCGTGGATTCGAGCATGATGCAAGCGTGAAAAGGAAATCAAGGGAAATATACCTGTTCACTTAAGCGTGATTAAACTCGCTTGAGCGAGGAAGCTACAAAATTAATTACAACATGTGTTTGTGATGTGCAGTTGAATATCAGAAGTTCCAAGAAGCTAATTCAAACATCATGCTACTCTCAGATAATTAAACTACGTCACCATGAGTCAGATAAGTTTACTTAATTCAAATGAATTATGTGAATTTGAATTTGAATCTCTATTGAATATATGACAGCCTTGCATCGCACTTGGACAAACTGAATCACACTATGAATTAGCCAAATACAGCGTTCCAACATTCTCTAAGCATATTGCATTTTCCAGGTCTTCACTATGCAAGTTGCAATTTAAGTAACTAAAAATAGACATACGCTCCACTGTTCCACCTTGCCGTGGAAATTAAATACACTGCTCCACCATAAAATGACCATGTTGCTCCATGTCATCAAAGGAAGTTAAAGATACAAGGAACCATACTACATTATCCTCGGGTGAATATTTTAATTGCATTCACCATGCTTCCATCTACTATAAATAGGGAAGGCAATTGAATTTGTAATTCGTACCAAAGCATTTGAAGCATTTCCATTTTCTTTCTTCCCCCTCTATTCTCTTGCTCTCTTTATTCTTTGATTGGCATATTTCTTGAAGTTATTTTTGAGAGTTAAATTTGTGGGGAAATTATATTGTGTAATTAATTTGCATATCCTCTCTTTGAGAGTTATTACTTTGTGAAAGCTTTAACTTCTATATCCACTCTATTGGAGAGTTTCCTTGTATACTCAAAACACCAAACATCTTAGAATCTTTAGGTTGGGGTTTCAACCTTGTAATTGTGAGATTGAGAGATTGGGTGGGGTGCCCTTGTACTTGTGAGGATTGGATTCTTGAGTGTGAGACACTAGGAAGACGCAGTTGCTCAAAGTTGTATCTCTAATCTACAATAGTGGAAATCCTCTAAGTGGGTTGCTTAGAGGCGAGAAGTACACCGGCGTGGTGGAACTCGTATATATCGGTTTGCAAATCTCTCTTCCCTAAACTCATTTAATTTGTGCACTTAAGTTACTTGCTTGATTCATTGTTTCATTACCTTGGACTAAGTGCATGTTATACTAAGTTGCAAACTATTTTGATTAACATTGTTGAACTTGACTTTAAGTAACATTCTTCTATTAATCTTTCTAAAAATCTCATAAATTGCTTTGTGGTTAATTTGATTCTATATCTTGATTATTACTTAGACTTTTTAAGTACTTATTATCTTGACTTGTACATAATTTGTTATCACTTGCCATTAAGCTTATCATCTTCAATAGACATAGTAACTAAAGAATCAATTTCAAAAGCATTCAAAGTAAAATTTTTAATACTCAATTCACCCCCCTCTTGAGTAATTGAGGTCACTTGGTTAACAAAAGCTATCAAACTTCTTGCACCACTGTCTTGGTGCTTGTTTCAGACCATACAATCTTTTCTTCAATCTAAACACCAAATTCTCTTTTCCTTTCTCTAAGAATCCTTCAGATTGATGCATGTATATCTCCTCATCTAAGTCTCCATGGAAAATGCAGTCTTCACATCTAACTTCTCAAGATAGGGTTCTTTACTGGCAATAATACTTAGCACTGACCTTATAGTATTGAGCTTCATAACCGGAGTAAAAATTTTAGTGTAGTTGACTCCTTCTTTTTGTTGGAATCCTTTGACAACTAATCAGGCTTTGTACCTTTTTAAACCATCATGCTTCTTCTTCAATCGATACACCCACTTGTTGTGAAGTGCCTTCTTCCCCATGGGTAACTTAGTTAGTTCCCATGTCTGATTTGAGAATAAAGACTTCAACTCTTCTTTCATGGTAAGCTCCCACTTGCTGGCATCGACGGTCTGACATGCTTCCTCAAAGTCTTCAGGCTCCCCTCCATCAGTCAACAACATGTAGTCCATGTATCTCCTGTTAGGCACATGAGGCCGAGAAGACCTTCTTAATGTAGGAGCTGGAGTAGGAGGCTCAAGTGTGTCAGATTGCTGCTCACTACTTTCTTCGGTTGATTCCTCTGGGTGAGGACTCTCAGCTATAGGACTTTCTAGGACATCATCCACCTCTGCATACACCGGTCCACTTTGTTCCGAGTTGTGGTCGTTTATGCTATGTTTGTCCTTATACAACACTCTTTCGTTGAAGATCACATCTCTGCTACGGAACATCTTATTTTCATCATCCCAGAGGCGGTAGCCAAACTCATTCTCACCAAAACCGATGAAAGTGCACTTTTTTGATTTGGGATCAAGTTTATTCCTGCTATGATCACTAATATGCACATATGCTACACAACCAAAAACTTTAAGATGCGAAAGTTTTACTTCTTTTCTACTCCATACCTCTTCCGGTATTTTATGCTCCAATGGTACTGATGGACCTCGATTGATTAAGTAAGATGCTGTGTTGATTGCTTCTGCCCAGAACTGCTTTGGTAAACCAGACTGCACACGCATGCTTCTAGCCCTTTCAGTCAACGTTCGGTTCATACGCTCAGCTACACCATTGAGTTGAGGCGTGCCTAGCACAGTTCTCTCTATTCCGATCCCATTCTCATAGTATAATTTCTTGAATCTGGTATCTTCATACTCACCACCATTATCAGTTTTGAGCCTTTTGATCTTTAACTCTATCTCATTTTCTACCATGGATTTCCATACCTTGAAAGCCTCAAATACTTCAGACTTATGTTTAAGAAAGTATACCTATACCTTCTAGAGTGATCATCAATAAAAGTCACGAAGTATTGCTTCCTACCAAGACATGAAATAGCTGATGGACCCCAAACATCTGAATGAACTAGCTCGAGCCTCTCCTTCTTTGGGGTTCTTCCACTTGTTTGAAAGCTTACTCGTTTCTGCTTTCCAAGTATATAGTCTTCACACATGTCAATTTCTACTAACTGAAGACCTGGTAATTTGCCATTTGAGTGCATGACCTTCATCCCTTTCTCACTCATATGGCCTAGTCTCTGGTGCCATAGACTAGGATTTTCATTTGCTGTAACTGCAATCAAATTACATCTTCCTGTTGTCTTGTAAAGAGTACCACTCTTTTTACCACGAGCAATTATCATTGCACCCTTTGAAATCATCCATTGATCTCCATGGAACACTATTGTGTAGCCATCATTGGTTAACTGGCCTATTGAGATTAAGTTCTTTGTCAGGTCCGGAATATGTCTGACATTTTTCAATTCCCATACAGACCCGTTCAGCTTAATCTTCACTACACCTTTTCTGACAATCTCACAAGATTGCTCATTACCAAGGTAAACTTTACCAAGGTTTTCGGGCACATAATTCTCAAAGAATTTTTTCTATGAAGTGGCTGTTAGGGAATCCCATCAGGGTCAGGCAGCGAAAACACAAAATATTCCTAAAATAAGGATTGCAAATACAAATGTCTCAAAGCATTATATAATTAAAGCTTTGATTTAGGGATTACCTCTTGTAGACGCACAATGAGTTCCTCGATCGAAGCAATTTTAGCTTCGCCCTTAGGAGTCCACACGAGCACTCCCACCAGAAAACCAAAGATCCGAATGCTAGTACGGAATTTGATTGTAGTCTAATTTCTGAGTCGCAGCCTATGAGCATCTCATGCTCTATATATAGGCTTAGGTCTTGACTTAAGCTCTCATTAAACATTGGGCTCCTAACTCATTCTAAATGAGTTAGGCCCAAATAGTTTTATTTTTAGTCCAACTAAAATAAAACTATCCTCTGGTGGGCTTACTCTATGTGTGTGACCCTATAGGTAAAATATTTGGTTATATTAATAATAAACTATTTTATTATTAATATAAAATAAGAGCGGTATCTAGCAATATATCATTATGTCTGAATATTATTTATCATCGATATGACCTATAAGTGATAATTATTTTATATATTTATTCCTTTTGTCACGATATCTAATTGGGCCCAAGGCATGGTCGTCGTCATCCTTGTATGGCCCAATTCATTTTTACTTGATACCAGAGTAGACTTTACAGAATAAATATCTAATATTTAATCGTCCTAGCATGGCCATGCATTTCGTTAGTCTCACTCCATCAAGTGACCCATAGATACCACTCCTGTCACATAAGAGAGACAAATTCCATCTACATCACTCACATCCCTCTGCATAATTTGTCTATTGCCTAATCATAATCTTTATGGTCATCTTATTACAGATAATGTTTGATTATATTAAAACAACAAACTCCTTATGTAGGAATCATAGTGACTTGAGGTCGAAGGACTATATACCATTATCACATTGAGAACCGTTTATGACACTTATGTAACGATCCATGCAACGTTCTCATGGTGGGTCTGTCCAGCACAACATTACTCTTAATGTGTACCCGTGTGAAAACTTGATATCATATATCCATGATTTGTGAGATCAAATCATCAATACATTCACACACTAATCTTAATGTATTTACATGTCCCCATGTAAATACTTGATTAGGGACATTTTAGGAATAATTTTCATATGACCTATTATTCCAGGATAAATAGCATTAAAATTAGTCTTAAAACTGAAAATACTAATTTTATTGATAAATTAAAATTGATACATTAATAGCTCGTAGTGTATACACTAATAGTGGCATGAAAGGATGCTCTAGAATCTACACCCAAGACTTTTCCTTGTTCTCCAAAGAGCATATTAATGTATCATCCCCTCCTGAGGTGGAAGCAACATTTGCTTCCGTCTTCGCCTCCTGATTCTTTGGTGTACTCTTGCATTGATTTTTATAATGCCCGGTCTTTCCACAATTCCAACACTCGATAGTTTTCGAGTTATGTGAATTACGATGATTTCTGGATTTGGACCGCCTGTCCTTCAATTTTTTACGACCATTCCATCTGGTTGAAGAGGTTAACGATTCACCCGACTCTCTCCATCGGATCTCTTCACTGAGAACCAGATCACGAACATCATTAAATTTCAACTTATTGCTTCCCGTTGAGCTACTTACAGTTGTGACAATAGCATTCCAACTCTCTAGAAGAGAAGACAAAAGTATCAATGCTCGTACCTCATCGTCAAACTTGATTCCAACTAAACTTAATTGGGTTGTGACTAAGCTAAGTCCATTGAGATGTTGGGCTACAGATCCATCTTCTGCCATCCGCAAGTTAAACAGCCTCCTCATCAAATAAACTTTGTTTGAAGCTGACGGCTTTTCATACATGCTGGAAAGAGCCGCCATAAGATCTGTCGTGGTGTTTTCTATTGCAATGTTGAAAGCAACATTACGAGATAATGACAATCGGATAACCCCAAGGGCTTATCTATCGAGAAGATTCCATTCATCATCCTTCATGCCATCTGGTTTCTTTTCTTGGAGAGGTTGATACAGCTTCTTCTGATACAGATAATCTTCAATCTGTATTTTCCAAAAGCCAAAGTTTGCACCATCAAACTTTTTAATTTTCACCTTTCCTTCATCTGCTGCCATTGCTTCCACTCAAATATGACTTCCTCTAGATCACTTCTGACAATTTCAGTGAACCACCGTGTATTAGAACACTCCTGTGGATGAATTTGGTATAACTGACCAAAATTCACTATTCATGAAATTACTATTCATATGAATAGTACCTGTTGCGAAAATTTGACAAAAATGAACACCTAAGCTCTGATGCCAGTTGTTAGGATATTTCGCAACATCATGCCTCGATGAGATTCAAGAATGAGTAAAAATGCAGAATAATAAGACACAAAATTTGATAATAGAGTTCGGCCAATTATGCCTACGTCTCCAGACTGCTGTAGATATTTTACTAATAGAAAAGGAAGATACACAAAGTGTTTACAAACACTCACAACCTCTCACAACTCACAACCCAATTACACCCAAAATTTCACTCACTAAAAAATTTATCTCTCTAAGTTTTTTGTCTCTTGAAAGCTTAGAACTCTTAAGCTTGGAATGATTTTCCTCTTCCATGGATGCATCTATTTATAGCAAATTTTTGGCAATGTGAACACATTAAAATGGTTGGCCACCAACCATTTTTAGTTGCCCATATGTTTCATATTTTGCATGGTTGTTGGCCTAACTTAATTGCCAATTTTGACTAACAGAAGAGTCATTCGGTGAGGAATGCCGGAAAACAATTGGTAGTGGAGGTTGAAGGAGGCATAGTGATTGAAGGAACGGCACATTGAAGGAAGGTTTGGGAGAGTTAGGAATTTTGAGAGAAAAAGTCGATGGAAAAAGGGACTTGCGCGGGAGAAAATGGGAGGGAGGGTTTTTTATGTTAAAATTATGTAAGGGCTTTCTAAAATGTTTAAACAAAAAATTAAATTTGGGGTAAATTAGAGACCAATTTTTTCAATCACTAAAATTATTTTATATTAAATTTATCTTGTCCTATATTAGAAACCGATTTTTCGATCACTAACTTAGAGACTGATTTTTCAGTCACTAAAATCTCTCCACACTAAATACATAACTTTTCTATACATTAGAGACTGATTTTTCGGTCACTCACTTAGAAACTGATTTTTTTCCCGCCTCTTAAAGCTTTCCATACTAAACTGTTTTATATATTAGAGACCGATTTTTTCAGTCACTAACTTAGAGACTAATTTTTTCAGTCACTAAAACCTCTCCATAATAAATATTAAATTAGAGACTGATTTTTTGGTCACTAACTTAAAGATTGCTCTTCTCAATCAATAAAATCATTTTATAATAAATTCACCCTTTTGTTGGTGAAAAGAATGAGGTTTATGTTTTTCTCAAGGTTAATTCCATTTTTTTAAAATATTTTTCATTTGATAACATGATTTTTAAATTAGATGTTTTTAAGTTAGAGACTAATTTTTAAGTCTCTATTATGACCGAATTAGTGATCAATTCCATATAAAACTTTACCAACTTCTTGTTGGTTTCTGAATCGGTCACTAAACTTAGAAACTAAGAAATCAGTCACTAAAATCAGTCTCTAACTATAGTGACCAATTTCTCCATTGCCATTCTGGTAACTAATTTAGAGACCGAAATATTGGTCTCTATTGACAAATTTAGTGACTGCTTTTTTCAGTCTCTAAGTTTAGTGACTGATTTAGAGACTAATGGTAATTTAGTATAGTTTTCCATGCAAGCAGTCCCTAATTCAATCACAATAGAGACTAATATATTTCAGTCACTAAATTGGTCACTAAACAATAGTTTTCTAGGGAGAGTGCATGAGAAAATGGAGAGGGATCAGGGTGGTTGACGTGTGATTACTGTCGTGGTTTCGTCAAATTAGTACATTAAAATTAATTAATGTAGTACTAGGGTGTCAACCTAGGTCGTTCTCTCAAGGATCAACACAAAAATTTAGGAAAATCAAGTTTAAAATTAATTTTTACAAACAGAAATTCAACAAACATACAAATACAATTGGGGGGTTTGATTGATTGGTTGTCACAATTAAAATCAAAACAAAGTAAATATAAGATTTGGAACAATAAATAACAAGCGATTGATTTTCTTGGAGTATTGTAATTAAATTTATCCTTGGTTTACTAAAGATAATCTGTATACTTTCATTAATGTTGATTTCTTAGCTCAATTTGAATTAATCAACTAAGCGTCTTTTTCAATTCATAATTCCTTTACTTTCATTTAAAAATGAATATTTTAATCAAGCATCCTAATTAAGCAAAAGGAGTCAAGATCGTAAAATCTAGGAATTATTGAGCATATGTAAGAACATCGCCTACATACATAATCTATTCTCGAATTATGGAATTAAGCAAACCATAATTATTAAAAGTGATTATGAAAATATTCATTAAGCATGCATATTTCCTTAATCCATTTTAAATTCCATTTGTATAATTAAACCGATTAAGCATACAAATTTAATTAAACAGAATGGAATTAAATAAGCAGAGTAAGATTATGAAGAAATAAACAATAATAAAAGCATACTATATTAAAAACAAGAACCTCAAAATTATATTACAATATTCTCCAAGAAAATCAATCTAGGGGTTTTAGCCCTCCATAATTAAAACAAACTAAAAATAAAAGAACCTAACCCGGAATGGAGCACGGAGGGGAAGGAGAAGAAGAAGTAGAGAAGAAGAAGAATAATGAAGGGAATGGTGTGTAGGAAATGGTCGATGGGCATGCTATTTATAGGAGAAGAAAAGAAGCAGCATTCCATTTTTTATTAACTGGGTGGAGAATGTCGACCAATACTTCAACTTAATACTTCAGTGCGGTTTCTACTTCGCATTTTCCACTTGTGAATGCGTTCAATGTTGTTTTCCACTTGATGAATCGATTCTTCAAAGTGCATGAATCGATTCATCTAGGCAAATACTGAGCAAATTCTTCACATGAATCGATTCCTCAGGGGTGGGAATCGATTCCCAAGGCACATGAATCGATTCTTAGTGAGATGAATCAATTCCCAGGGCTTTGAAACACTCATGAATCGATTCCTAGGGGCAGGGAATCGATTCCCAGCTACATGAATCGATTCCCAGGAGGCATGAATCGATTCCTGGCTGTAATTTTACATGGGAATCGATTCCCAAGTTGGTGAATCGATTCCCAGACCTGTTCTGGTGCTTTTCTTGCATTTTTGACCATTTCTTGAGGCGTGGCTTCTTTTGTTTGACCTGTGCTAATTATTTTTCAATTGCAGGCTCAATCATACACTACAAATCAAGAGAAACCAATATTTCATTATTTTCATTAAAAATTATTCCTTAATTCATTTTAAAATCAAATATTAAATAAAGCTCAAATGATGAAAATGTGTTAAAATGCAATATATTACACAATAAGTGACGGCAAATTTTACACATTTAAAGTGAGGAATTAAGGATAAATCATGCATCATCAGTGGTATATGTGTTTAGCGTAATAAAGAAAGAGGTTAAGAGGAAATAAATAAAAATTAATATAGAAGGAAAAAGGAATTAAAGAATTAAGAGGAATTGAAGGAAGAAAGAATTAAAACTATATGTTGTAGTATAGTTAATCTGAAATGAAATTTTAAGAAAGAATTAACTAAACTAATTAATCGTATCGGGCTAGATTCAAGTAGATGAATTAATTTAATTCTCGACTCCTTAGGTCATTCTAGAAATTTTAAATCAAAATTTAGGAGTTAATAAAATTAACTATTTAATTAGATTAGTGTAGTCATTTAATTTAATTTAACTAAACATATACTCGTTAACTCAACTAGTATTATTCTAAACATCGTTTTCCCAATAATTACCATAATTTACACCACTAAAAAAACACCTGTTAGCGACGGAAGGAATTGGTCGCTAATCCATGGCATGACCGTCGCTAAAACCATTAGCGACGGTATCTCAGACGGGACAGAGGACGTCGCTAAAACCCTCGTCGAAAACACATCAGCAACCACATACATGTCGTCGCTACCATATTGACGGCGTAACGCCGTCGCTAAAATCGTCTCTGCCCCAATAACTCCAGCCGTCGCTAAGTGTTGCCATACAGCGACCTCAAAACCCCGTCGCTACTAGCAGCCACCAGCGACCACCATACGCCGTCGCTATGGGTACTCATGTAGCGACCACGTGATCCGTCGCTATGGGTACTCATATAGCGACCACCATTCTTACAATACAGCGACCACTGAGGTCCGTCGCTGTTTTTAACAATACAGCGACCACAATATTCCGTCGCTAGTGGTATTCATGTAGCGACGACAACATCCGTCGCTAGTGTTAATAATTCAGCGACGGTAGCGGACCATCGCTAACTGGAATTTTTAAATTTTTTTAAAATTGGTTCAATATTGACTGGTTTTGTTAATTTAACTTTAAAAATATATTAATATTTTGCATTTTGTATTGGCTGATAAAATTTTATAATTAAATTTAAATAATTTTTTTAAAATATTAAATTATTATTAAAAACAAAATAATAGATTAAATTAATTTATCAAATAGGTTGAATTATTAATGATAGGTACAATAAGGCTTTTTGATTTGAATGTAATTACCAATAAATATTGACATAATAAATAAAGAATGACAAAATAAATACTGAATGAAATATAACATAACTAAAAATCAAATATACAATGTGTATAAATAATAAAAATACAATCATGGTGGTGGGGGATCCTGGGGTGGTGGTGGGGGCGCCTGGGAAGTGGGGGGAGGTAGCCTCGCCATCAACTGCATCAGTAGCTCCTGCTGCTGAGCAAGTTGCCGACGAGTCTCCGCGTGCTGCTCCTCGGCCCGCTGTCGGTCCGCCTCGGCCTTCTGTCGGTCCGCCTCGGCCCGCTCCAACAGCAACTGCCTCTGACGTCGCTCCTCCTGTAGCTCATCGTTCAGGTTTTGAATTACCTGAACGACCTCAGTCGGAAGACCAGAGGAAGACGAAGAGGAAGGGGTATCCAGAAGAAAACCCATTTTACCCAGAAAATTTATCAGCATCATTTGTGCCATCTAACCCCTTCACACAGGTAATTCAAATTCATAATGTGGCATCATCTTCCAATTCCCATAGTTCTTGCAACTTAGAAGAAAAAGGGGTTTCTCATGAAACTAAATTCCTTCTTTAGTTTTTGCATCCTGGAGCCGTTTCAATAAACATAAACAAGTCCATATGGAACTATGCATAAACTGCAGGGGATGATGGCAACTATGCACAAACTGCAGCAAGTGATCTCTCATTATTGCAGGTAAGTTATTCTCTGGATGTTCTTTTAGGACCATGTTTGTGAATGGCTTTGTGTTGGGAAATCTTTAAGTCTCAATTCTCATAATGTGCATTTGCAACACTGTCCTAAACTAGTATTGATTCTGACTATTCATTCTGTAAATATTTGCAGGCCATCTCAAGAAGAATTCATTATGGGAAGTTTGTAGCCGAGGTGAAATTCAGGGATTCTCCTCAAGACTATGAGCCTTTGATTTGTGCTAAGGTATATATATGGATGTAGATTGCTGAGTATTGGTTTATTTTAGTTTCATTATCAATATGTATATATATGTATGTATTTATGAGATAAGTGTTTTAATCTCTAAAACTTTTAAAAATTGTCATGAGCCCTTGACTTATTCATTTTAATCATGTAATTCTTTTTTTATTATCATTTTACACCAACAGGGATTAAAGTGAACATAGTTTTGTAAAATTAGATACTAAGTAAGAATTTTTAAAATCTTGTAAACTGATATATTGACTCCTACATATCATATCAGGATTATTATAGGACTTTACTCATCTAATTGGATGGTCACTTTCCAAGTGGTACATCTAATATTCTTCATATTTTACAATTCTTTCAATCATTTACTACCTTAGACTTTTTTACTAGAAGGGATTAAAGTGAACATGGTTTTGCAAAATCATATACTAATGAAAATTTTTTAAAACTTGTAAGCTCAGATATTTTACTCATAATATCAATGATTATTTTAGTGGTTTTATATTTCAATGTGCTTTTTTACGTTTTTTAAAATGGTTTGAAAGTTGGTCTTTTTGTTAACTTAGCTAAGGGAAGTTTAACTTTTTAAATCGTTTATGGTAGAACCATGTTTGTGAATGGCTTTGTGTTGGGAAATCTTTAAGTCTCAATTCTCATAATGTGCATTTGCAACACTGTCCTAAACTAGTATTGATTCTGACTATTCATTCTGTAAATATTTGCAGGCCATCTCAAGAAGAATTCATTATGGGAAGTTTGTAGCCGAGGTGAAATTCAGGGATTCTCCTCAACACTATGAGCCTTTGATTCGTGCTAAGCTCTATATATATATGTACATTGCTGAGTATTGGTTTATTTTAGTTTCATTATCAATATGTATTTAAAAAACTATTTTAAAAAACAATATCTCTGTTTTAAATTTTTAAAACCCAAAATTGCTTTATAGAATACTCAGTGTAACAACAATCAAATGAATAGCAAACATTGAATCAACTTAAGCAGGATTAGAACCACAATCACATTTCCATAAACAAACTTCAACAATCAACATAATACCATTAGAATCAACCAGCCAATGCATTACAAACATCACAATGGACCGGCCAAAAAATAAAGTACAGCAACAGAGATGGAAAGCTGAGAGAGAGCAAAGCTGAGAGAGAGCAAACCTGCGAGAGAGATGGAAAGCTGAGGGAGGGGGAACCTGAGAGAGAGACGGAAAGCTGAGGGAGAGCAAACCAGCAAGAGAGATGGAAAGTGAACGGCTTCAATGGCTTCGACGGAGAAGACACAACAGAGAACGCAATCAAG